>SJYT01034625.1:134279-155125 GCA_006410635.1 Cephalophus harveyi
CCAATATAGCAATGGTTTAGAAGTTATGTTTTATTTACAGCTTAGACATTTTATATGCATTTAAGTGTTTAATAAAGTGAAAAGTAAAACCACCTCTAAAATTTAGCCTAGAAATCTAGGGGTTAGTAACTTCCAAATAAATTAAAGCCAAATATATGAGAACGCAATGCAACTTAAGATTAAGAGGATGAGATTTTTGTACTGGACGTATTCAGAGTACAGTATCTAACTGACTAACAGGGGAAAACTGGATTTGATGACTCAGAGCATTCTCAATATCTAAAAACTCTTGCTGATGAGATAGTGTACAGTTCTTTCATTTTACAGTTATTATTGAGAATATATCTCATGAACTGTATTGGTAATGAAAAATCTGTGATTCACTCTTGGCAAGAATAGTATATTAATTGTGTTAAAGCTAATTCACAGTAATAAAGAGAGCATTAGATATAATGACTTACATATAGAATTTTATTTCTTACATATAAAGTCTCTAATATCACAGGCCATTGGAAAACCTAGCTGCTTCTGCTTATTCATGAATCCATTACTCAGCTCCACCATCTCTTGAATTTTTGTAGCATCTGCATGTTTGAATCCATGTTGCTGTCAAATCCAGGTTTTAGTAAGCATGAAGGTAGAAGGTATAGAGAAAATATGCCTACTGTTTCAATGCTTTGGTTTGAAGGTGGCACCCAGTGTTTTCTCTCATATTCTGTTGAGAACATTGTCACATGGTCACAACAATTTTTAAAGGAGGCTGAGAAATGCTATATGACTGGGCAGCCATATTCCTGGCTACTAATGCATTAATGCAAAAGAATGGTGAAACAGATTCTAGTGATCAGCTTTCATTCTACCACAGATGGCTTTTCATCACTCTAATTTTGTACTTCTTATTAAATATATTTAATTTTATTTCCAAGAAAACAGTTACACTTGGATGGAGAGTTCGAGTATAGACATCCATTTATTGTTTGTATAGGTCAAAATGGCTGACCACAATATTTTTCCTATAGACATGAATAAATTATTTTTTTAGTTTTATTGAGATATAATTGACATACAGCATTGTATAAGTTTAAGGTGTACAGCATAATTTTTTGACATACATATATTGTGAAATGATTGCCACAGTAAGTTTAGTTAGCATCATATTATATAGATACGAAACTGAAAAGATTTTCTTTGTGATGGGAACTTGTAGGATCTACTCTCTTAGTGAACTTAACTATTTTTATCACATTAATTTGATATTGATGCTGATAAGCAAGAAGCAGTGAGATTAGTGAGGATTTAGAATGGAAAGCTGATGAAGACTTAGACTCAGTTACCCATTCAAGCCTAGGCTCTCCATAGATGTTTCCCCTTAAAACCCTTCTCTGTTTAATCTTCAGTCCACCTTACATGATATCCCCTACCAAAATAGAGCTAGATTGCTTATGTTGAACTCCAATCTCCAATACTGAATATATGTGTAATTATTCTGAACTTCACTTTCCTTCTCTACAGTGGTGGATAAGATACCTCATAGGGCTTTTGAAAGGATTAAATGAGTTCATATGTATATATTTTGTAGAACAATGCCTGTACCACCGAATCATGTAAGAGCTTGGCACATAATAAGTGCTATTTATGTATTTTCTGTTATTGTCATCATTGTCATCATCATCATCATCAGATTTACTGGTTTCTCTGTGACCAATTTGGATTAACTTAAGTGTACCTTTTAATCTTCTGTTATGTATTCTTTGTGTCATTTTACTTTTTTTCTCTTTTTAGATGGAAAGTTTGGGATTAAAACCTTACAAAAAAGAATTTCTGGAAAAGTTTCATTTCATGGTGAAATGGAAGGTGAAGATGCTAAAGATGATTCATTGTATTCCATTTTAGAAGTACTGTGGCAAGATGCTGAACAGATAAAAAGCTACCAGGAAAAGCAGAACAAACCTCTGAGTCATGCTGCTTTCATCAATAAGAAAATATTGAATACAGAGTGGGATTATGAATATAAAAACAGTGGAAAATTTATTCATCCAGGCCCAAATTGTATTCCTTCACAGAAAAGACCCCATAAACGTAACTCATTTGGAAAGAATTTAAAGCATAATTTAGATGTACATATTCATAGTGAAAGCAGTGCAACAAATAACTTTGATAAAATTATTGGACACAGTCAAGTTTTCACCCAGAGCTCTTCTTATACTAACCATGAAAATACACGTACTGGAGTAAAATTCTGTGACAGCAATCAGTGTGGAAAAGTCTTCAGCTTCAAACAAGCACTCAGTCAGAATCTGAAATTTCCTGTTGGGGAGAAAGCAAATATGTGTACTGAACTTGGGAAGATCTTCACCCAGAGGTCACAACTCTTTGCACCTCAGAGAATTCATACTATGGATAAACCTCATGAACTTAGGAAATGTGTAAATGTTTTTACACAGAAGCCACTACTCAGTATTTATTTGAGAGTTCATAGAGATGAAAAGCTATATATATGTTCTGAGTGTGGAAAGGCATTCATCCAGAATTCAGAATTAATTATGCATGAGAAAATTCATACTAGAGAAAAACCCTATAAATGTCATGAATGTGGAAAATCGTTTTTCCAAGTGTCATCTCTCCTAAGGCATCAGACAACCCATACTGGAGAAAAACTTTATGAATGCAGTGAATGTGGGAAAGGCTTCTCCCTGAACTCAGCCCTCAATGTACATCAGAAAATTCATACTGGAGAGAGACACCATAAGTGCAGTGAGTGTGGGAAGGCCTTTACCCAAAAATCAACACTCAGAATGCATCAGAGAATTCATTCAGGAGAGAGATCCTATATATGTACTGAATGTGGGCAGGCCTTCATCCAAAAGGCACACTTGATTGCACATCAAAGAATTCATACTGGAGAGAAGCCTTATGAATGCAGTGACTGTCAGAAATCTTTCCCCTCTAAGTCACAACTCCAGATGCATAAGCGAATTCACACAGGAGAGAAACCCTACGTATGCACTGACTGTGGTAAGGCCTTTACCAACAGATCAAATCTGAATACTCACCAGAAATCTCACACTGGAGAGAAGTCTTATATATGTGCTGAATGTGGGAAAGCCTTCACAGATAGGTCAAATTTCAATAAACACCAGACTATTCATACTGGAGAGAAGCCCTATGTTTGTGCTGATTGTGGGAGGGCCTTCATCCAGAAGTCAGAGTTACTTACACATCAGAGAATCCATACTACAGAGAAGCCTTATAAATGTTCTGACTGTGAGAAATCCTTTTCAAAGAAACCACACCTCAAAGTACATCAGCGAATTCACACAGGAGAGAAACCATATATATGTGCAGAATGTGGGAAAGCTTTCACAGATAGGTCAAATTTCAATAAGCACCAGACAATTCATACTGGTGATAAACCCTATAAATGTAGTGACTGTGGAAAAGGCTTCACTCAGAAATCAGTTCTGAGTATGCACCGCAATATTCATACATGAAAGTAACACTGTTTCTTGAAAATGAGAAAGCCTTATCACAGAAATCAGGTCTAAGTGTGTGTTATAAAATTCAACCAAGACAGATCATATATTGAATGCATTGCATAATAAAAAGAATGTGTCAGGCTCTTTCACCTGAGATGAGAAAAATTATTCAGAAGAGACCCTCTAAGAATGCATTGAATGATGAGGAATTTCCATATTTGCAAAGCCTCACAAAATATAATTGAATTCATACTGGGGAAAATGTTATCAGTTTGAGATATTAGGAAAAGCCTTCCTGTAGAAAGTATTATAAGGCAAATTATTACCAAATTCTTTATAGAAAAGTATGAAAAAAGATATAAATGACAGTAATGTTTATTGTGTTGTATTAAGCAATATAAAGTGACAACAAAATGAAAGGCAGGACAAAAAAATAATATATTTGATGTATAGACCTGCTCTCAGATCTGTTTGTAACAAAACACATTGCACAATGGGAGGAATAATTGAGTTGAAATTCTTTCTTTTATTTAATGTATTTGTGTCTATCAAATATATTTCCTACTGAATATTTTGCTCATGTGAATCCACAGTTTTAAAGTCATTATGGTTTTATATATACACTCAGCTGCTGATATATTTTTACACAAGCACATAAATATAATCCTGTCAAACATGTTGATTTCCATGACATCATATTTTTATCTTCCTTCATTGTGGTACAATGCAGAAATAACCACAGCTCCCTCCCATCCTTTTATGCACCCCTCTTTGTAATATTACTGTTATTTCTCTTATTAAGAGGCAGAGCTCTCTCTCTACTCCTGGACTCTGAGTTTGGCCATGTGAATTTGCTTGGGCCAATATACATTAACAAAGAGATTCAAGAAGATGCTGGAGAGGTGTGAAAAGCCTGCCTTGAGACTTATCCCTTCTTGCAGCTTTTTTGAATTCTGAGACCTTCATGTGAAGAAGCTCAAATTACTAAGAGATGTGAAACCATGTGGAACAGAGATGAACCAACCCAGATGAAGCCCCTTAGACCAAATGCCAGATGTGGGAGTAAGGCCTTCTTCAACCTCCAGCCCCAGCCGTGCCAGCCCACAGCAGAAGAGCCACATCAGTCATCCCAACCAACCTGGAGAATTATGAGATAGAAAAAATGATTATTGTTTTAAGCTATTAAGTTTGGTATAGTTTGTTACACAGCAAATGCTGAGTAATACATAAAAGTGTACACCTACTGGGGGTGTTGTATCAAAATATAAAACATGTGGCATCAGCTTTGGGCCTGGGCAGCAAGTGGAGACTGGAAAAGCAATGAGGAAAACTGTCAAGAAAGTCTGCAGAAGATGGCAGTCCATGTTGTCTAGTGAGGGAAAAAATAGCAAAACAGCGACCATGCTCTGTGGAAAGATAGAGAATATACCAAATGAACTTGTGGATCCGGCTAAAGAGATTTCCAACAGAATGTTGAAGTATCTGTTTGCTTCTTCTAGCTCCATATGATAAAATGCAGGAAAAAAAAATATGAACTAAGTAAATAACTGTTCCATTTGCAATCAGAGTTCAGAAGAAACACCCAAAAAAATAGGACTTGGCTGAGTTGGAAAATAACTGCTTCACATCTCCAGTCTCTCCAGCCATCAAAATATTCTCAAGGTGAAAAAGTGACCTCCAGAGTAGAGATCAAATCATAGATGTGGCTCTAAGACCCTTTGTTAAAATGTGTAGAATATTTAAGTTGGTGTTTGGGAGACCCTGTCAGCTAAGCTAAACAGCTCCTAAAAACTTCTCAACATTGTGTCCCAATAGCCTGACTCACTGTCAAAGTAGAGAGGGGCCCATCTTAAAAAGAATTGTTGATGTTGCATTTGGGACGTAGAGTAAATACAAACCAGATTCATAGAAAACTTGCAGCATTTCTAACAGAGTTTTACTAACCAAACTACCTCCACGTTGGGCTTAAAAGGACTGAAAAAGTCCAAAGTGAAAAATGGACTACCCTGTCTTAACTTCTGTGAACAGAAAGCAAGCTGTGAAAGTGACTCAGCTGCAAACATGGGCCATTTCTTATGGGAAAAGAAGGCCGTCTCAGAGAGAAGATCAAAGAACAATGTACTAAAATGGACTGGGAAGCCATTCCCAGGCAGAACTATGACCTAAACAAGAAATGTTTTTGCCCCTAGACCAGAGAGACCTGACAGTATTTGCTCTGTGGGATTTCAGAATTGTTATTGAACAGTGATTGATATATGCCTCTTTTTCCTTCCCTTTTTGAATGGAAGTATCTGTTACAGTTATCCTGTCCCTATCTCACTATTGTATTTATATTTATGTGTATGCACATGTGTGAGTATGTGTGTGTTGGATTAGGGGAGTGGTCATATAACTTGTCACTTAGTTCACAGGTCTCTGGATAAAAAAACAACAGAATCTACACCCAAGGAGCCTCAGCCATATCTGAATCTGATATAGAAGTCTTAAGGTCTTGGATTTGAGCCTAATGTTTTAATTTGGGATGAATGTTTGGAGGTCTTGGAATGGGGGTGAATATATTTTGCCTGATGTGATAATGTAAATAATTTATTATCGGAAGACTGTGATAGAAAATACTACAATTTTCCATCCCTATATGTATGCCTGTTTTCAGTCATTATTTTGCTTTGTGTTTCAGTTGGGATAATTTCTATTAACCTATCTTCAAGGTCACTGATTTTAACCTCTATCCTGGCTCTGTCAGATCTACTGATGAACCCACTGAAGGCAATCTTTATCTTAGTTACGTTTTTTTATTTCTAGATTGTCCATTTGAATTTGAAAGAGTTTTCATCTCTGCTGAAATTCCCCACATGTTCATACCTGTTGTTTACATTTTCCACTACCCTCTTTAACATACTAATCATTGTTATTTTAAACTCCTTGTTTGATAGTTTCAACAACTAAATTAACTGAATCTGGATCTGTTGATTGCTTTGTCTCTTGACAGTGGATCGTTTATTCTTGCTGTTTTGCATGTAATATTTGGCTGAATGTCAGATGTTATATGTAGGATAGTAGAAACTGAGGTAAATATTTAATTCCTGGGAGTAGACATGTTACTTTCCTTATAGGTCATTGGCATAGGGGAATTGAGGCCAGCTAGTCAGGATTTGTTCTGGTGTTTAGGTGGTGTTGTTGCTCTCTTTACCTGCAATGTATCAGTGACTTCAAATTTCTCTGCTGTTACCTTGTGCTTCCAGTAGGCACTGGTTTTCCAGATCATTTTTCTCAGTATTCCTGCACTGCCCTTGCCTTCAGGTCTTTCTTAATGTGCTTACACTGTGGAGAGGCGCACTCTCTATGCTCTTGCCTCTCCCTTAGTAGCAAACTTTTATTATTACTTGGGTCTTGGTGACCTGATGAGTGGGAGGGCAGGAGTTGTCTGGGGCCAGCCTCAGTCTTAGACAGGCCCTATATCCCTAGATCTTGGAAGGTGATGCTTTTTCAGTGATCCTGCCCTTCCCGTTAGTGTTAATATAAGGCTTTAAATGGTCTGAACCTAGGAAGGTTTCCTGCCCTTCCTTTTTCCTTTCCTCTAGCTACAGTAGATCTTTACCTATGTCTTGGGGGCAACAAGGTTTGCTGCACTTCACCCAGTGGCTTAAGGTTTTTATTCTGTGAGGAAGTAGGGTCCCATCAGGGCTTTGGCCATTTCTGTATCAACAGCTGTGCCCCTAAAGGCCTACACTGAGAGAGGCTTTCTGCAGTCTCCCACCCTATCCCTGAGGTTTCTTATGAGCAACCGGTGGAGGTCTGTGGAGAAGAACCTGATAGTGGGGGCCTATGTCTCCAGCTCTCAGAGCTCTGATATTCTCACACTATCCCACACTCAACTTTTAGAACTTTATTTAAGATTCTTTCTGAATTCTTACTTCTGGTGTGGTGGACCCATCTTCTTTCCTGCTCTGCCACAGATAACCCGGTGATAACTTCCTGCCTTCTTTGAGGCATTTGTCTTACATATCAAGCTAGTTTGTTCCCCTATGACATTAGCTCCCTGATGAATTCAAGGAAAGTTATGATTTTGTAGATTACCTGAATTTTTTCTAATTGTAAGAATGGGAGCTAAGCTCTTTCCAAGTGTCTGCATTCTAGCCAGAATCCAGAAGTCTGGATGGTCTCCTTTGGCCACTCCTATCAGAATATATGCCCCTTTTCCACATGACTACCACTTTACCCAAGAGGTAGAGTCCATTTCTCCAGCCCTTGAAACTGGATTTGGCCATTTCTTTGGTCAACAGGATATTAGCAAATATGACACTAGAAGAGGCTTGAGAAGTACTTGCACATTGAGGTTTGCCCACTATTGCTGCTCTTTGACAGAGAAGGCACTGGCACCCCACTCCAGTACTCTTGCCTGGAAACTCCCTTGGACGGAGGAGCCTGGTAGGCTGCAGTCCATGGGGTCGCTGAGTCGGATGCGACTGAGCGACTTCACTCACTTTTCACTTTAATGCACTGGAGAAGGAAATGACAACCCACTCCAGTGTTCTTGCCTGGAGAATCCCAGGGATGGGGGAGCCTGGTGGGCTGCCATCTATGGGGTTTCACAGAGCAGCTGCTCTTTGAAATCCTGAGCCCAAGTATGGAAAAGCCTGAGTTATGTTATGAGAGACCTTATGGAGCAGCAGTGGAACAGAGATGAGCCATCCCAATTGAGGTACCCTAAACTGACTAGATTTCATCTGCAAGATATGTGAATGAAGCCATTCTATCCATGTAACCATGGTCAGGCTGGCTGTGGTCAGCAGCCTCTGAGACAACCTTGCATCATGATCCCTACCTCTTGGTATCTACACCTTTGTATAATCCTATTCCGATGAGTTTGCACCAGGCTAATGACTTGGTTCTAGTGAATAGAATGAGGCAGAGGTAATGGGATGTCACTTCCAAGATTAGGTTACAGAAAGACTGGGGCTTCCATTTTGGATGCTCTCACTCTCAGTTGGTTCACCTTAGGGGAAGCATGAGGCAGCTGTATGGAAAGACCTATGTGGGTGAGTTTGGGAGCATATTCTCCCAATCTAGTCTTCAAATATGACCATAGCCTTAGCTGACTGTTTGACTGCAACTTCGTGAAAGACCTTCAGCCAAAGGCACACTTCTGAGCCTCACCTG
The DNA here is from genome assembly GCA_006410635.1 of Cephalophus harveyi. Lineage (NCBI taxonomy): Eukaryota > Metazoa > Chordata > Mammalia > Artiodactyla > Bovidae > Cephalophus > Cephalophus harveyi. The sequence goes on from SJYT01034625.1 coordinate 142,916, forward strand.
AATTCCTGACCCACAGAAACCACAAGAGAGTAAATGTTTTAAGCTGCTGAATTTTAGGGCAGTCTGTTTCTAGACTAGAAAAGGTCTGCCATCGACCCCACTGATCCCAGACAACTCACAGAATCATTGATTAAAATGTTTATTGTTTTAAGCCACTAAGTTTTGGGAAGCTTGTTACCCAGAAAAAGCTACCTAATACATTTATTATCTACTGACTTTCCTCCACTATTTATCCAGAACAGATAACCAATACTAATTAACTACTATGAACACTTTCATGTTTTAATCTGTGCTCATATAAATTATATATAGATATACATATGTTACATGCTTATAATCAGATAGAAGCTATATAAGAATTGTTTTCTTCCTTGACTTTCAAATATGGGATCGTGTCACACAATTATCTCTGCTTGCTTTATTACTGAATAATAACTTTTTTGAATAATTGCATCATAGTTTGCAGGGTGGATATGCAATAACTTATTCAACTATTTGCATATTAAAATGTACTTATATACCCCTTTTTCCTTTCATAATGACTGTGTAGATAGGCTCAGGAACCAATGGCTAGGGTTTCAATCCTGACTCTACCAGTTACTAGCTCTGTGACCTTGAGCAAGTTAGTAATCTCTCTGTACTGATTTATTCAGCTGTAAAGGATGTTCACAGTAGTACATATCTCATAGATTCAACATGAGATGAGTATAAACTTCCTAGGGCTGTATAGTTCCACAAACTGAGTGGCTTCAACAGAAGTGTATTGTGAGGCCAGAAGTCTGAAATCAAGGTGTCAGCAGGGCCACACTTCCTCTGAAGGTACTAGAGAAGGAATTGTTTCCTGCTTCTCTCCTAGTTTTGGTAGTCTCAAGTATTCTTCGGCTTGTGGATGCATCACTCCAGTCACAGCCATTTTCTTCCTCAGTGTCTCCAGGTCGTGTTCCCTCTGCGTGTCTGTCTCTGTGCCGAATTTTCCCTTTTTTATAAGAATACAGTCATACTGGATTAGGCCCACCCTACTGACCTCATTTTAACTTGATTACTTCTGTAAAGACTCTATTTTCCAGTGAATTCACATTCTGAGGTCCTGGCAGCTAGGACTTCGATGTATCTTTGCTGCTGCTACTGCTAAGTCACTTCAGTTGTGTCCAGTTCTTTGCACACCCTATGGACTGTAGCCCACCGGGCTCCTCTGTCTACAGGATTCTCCAGGCAAGAATACTGGAGTGGGTTGCCATTTCCTCCCAGGGAATCATCCCGACCCAGGAATCGAACCTGCATCTTCTGCATTGCAGGTGGGATCTTTACTGCTGAGCCACTGGGGAAACCCCTCAACATATCTTTGGGGGTACACGATTACTCATAATAAATTAATGCATTTGTCTATATAAAGCACTTAGAACTATGCGTGGGGAGTTCTTGATGAATACTAGATACACACCACTTCCTGAATCTGCCAAGGTCCCCCTACCATTCTCTATGACTTTGAGGGCAGGATTTGAGGGCTTATCTGTGGTGTCTTAGTCTCCAACTACCTAAAGAAAATGTTTAGAGTAACAGGAAAAGCAGGCCAAGGAACAAGGCTTGTTACCACCTTTTGAGGGCCAGGCTAAGAAAGATTCATGTATAGAGGATAATGGGAAGGAGCAGCCGTAGAGAAGAAAACATACCAGATGAGAAAGTGACTCATAGACAACAGAGTGTTTCCAAGGATGTTTCAGTGGAGGAACTTTCCAGACCAAAGGTCAGTTCACGTGAGGATGGAAAACTGGTTCTTGGATTTTGTGATGAGGTCATTATTACCTTTGGTGTTATTTAGAAGTGAATTTAAGGAAAACAGCTGAGCAAATTTGAAGGGATTTCTGAACTCAGGTGGTGGTACTTCACAAAATTTTTCCAGTAGAGAAAAATATTAGGCTATTGGGCTGCATTACTCTATTGTTGTCTAGGTTATATTGAGAAATGTGTTTTCAAAAGTCCTTTGTGATTCCAAGTTAGAGTCAGCCAAAAGTAGAAATTGCATGAGATTTGGGAGGTCAAAATGAAGGAGTAACAATTACTCCAAAAGTTTGAAATTAGATTCAGAGAAGGACAAATGCAGAGATACCTAGGTCTTAACATTTCTTCACTCTCTTCCACTCTGTATTCAGCCCTTTCTATCTTCCAGCCAGGGCTTCTCTGGTAGCTCAGCTGGTAAAGAATCCGCCTGTAATGCAGGAGACCCCAGTTCGATCCCTGGGTTGGGAAGATCTGCTGGAGAAGGGATAGGCTACCCACTCCAGTACTCTTGGGCTTCCCTGGTGGTTCAGATGGTAAAGAATCTGCCTGCAATCCGGAGACCCAGGTTTAATCCCTGGGTTGGGAAGATTCCCTGGAGAAAGGAATGGCCACTCACTCCAGTATTCTGGCCTGGAGAATTTCATGGACCTGTATGGTCTGGCAAAGAGTCAGACAAGACTGAGCAACTTTCACTTGTCTCCCAGCCCTGCTGACCTACAGTGGCCTTCAGCCTGCCACTTGATGCCTGGCTGCAGCCCACAAAGGCAACAGCTCTTCATAGACTTCTTCATCAGCTCCCCTTTCACAGTCTTACTTATGCAGCTGAATGTGCCTGGCTTCTCACATTTTCTTGCAAGCACTGACTTATCCACCCATGCCAGTGTTTCAAAAAGGCTGGTTTAGTGACTTCTCTAATCTTGCAACTTCCCCTTCCATACCTTTACTTCCCCAGCTACTCCCACAATTGTGCATGATCTAATTCATATTTTAAAATTCCTTATTTCATTATACTCATAATGAATCCACTTCCCCAAATGAACCCGGATTGTTAATGTTAGACTTGCTTTTCCTGAGAACTTGGTAAACATCACTCTTCTAAAATTGAGTGGTGCCACTGAGAAGTCTTAGATTAACCTGCTATTTTTCTTGTATGTTTCTGCCATGTGATTCTTTTTTTATGCTTGAAATTAAGGATCTTTAGAAGTGTATGCCTTAGACTTGATTTTTGTAAACTGATTTTGACTGGGTTATAGTGAGCTGTTCCAATCATGATTCAAGCCTTTTATTTCAGGGAAGTGTTATTTTGCTTAACTTTTTAATCTGGTCTATCTTTTCTTCATGGACATCAGTTATGCATATGTAATATGTCTTTGTCATCTCCATCCATTTTGTACTGCTCTACATTCATTTCATATCATTATTCTTTTTGGTTGGCCCTTCTCCATGAATCTCTCATGTTTCTTAATGTCTAGGCATTAATAGCCAGTGTGCTCAAATTTATTTACATTTCAGGACAATAAAGATAGACAATGTCTCCCTCCCTGGAGACATTCACAGAAAAGATTTACTTACATTCTAGGATAATAAAGATCATGTCTCTCTTCCTAAGAGGATGGGCAATAAATCAATGTAACAATATTGTGTTTTCTCTTCATTTTAGTTATGTCAATTTTCAATCATGTACAGACATCAAAAGAACAGTACAGTTAACACACATAACTTTCATCTAGATTCAACAGTGTATACGTAAATTTTTTCCTGAGTAATTGATGGCAAATTACAGACACTAGAACATTACACTCAAATACTTGAGCATCCATCTCCTAAAAATAAGGACATTGACCCCATAACTAGATTTTCATTATCAATCTAGTTCTCATATGATATTGAATATGATATCGCATATCCGGTCCATTTTCAAATTTATCTCACTGTCTCCAAAATATATTTTACAACTTCATTGAGGTATAATAATATATAGTAAATGGAAATTATTTAAAGTGTACAATTTGTTGAGTTTTGGCGGATGTATGTACCTTTAAAACCATCACTACGATAAAAACAATGAATATATCCATTACCCCTAACAATTTCCTTATGACCCTTTGACACCCATCTCTCCCTCCCTACACCCTGCCCCCCATCCACAGGCAATCACTGATCTGTTTTTCATTACAAATTAGTTTGAATTTTCTACAGTTTTATATATATGGAATCATATTGTAGGTATCCTTGTTTTGTTTGGCTTCTTTCATTCAGCATAATTATTTTGTGATTCATTTTTGTTGTTACATGTGTCTATATTAATTACTTTTTACTGCTAAGTGATATTTCATTGTATAGATATACCAAATTTGTTTATCTATTCATGTGTTGATAGAAATCTATTGTGTTTCTAGTTTTTGGCTGTTACAAATAAAAGTGATACGAACATTTCAATGCAAGTCTTTGTGTGGACGTAGCTTTCATTTCTCTTGTGTGAATACCTGGGAATGAATAGTTTTGTTACATGTTGAGTGTGTATTTAGCTATTTAAGAAATTACTAAACTGTTTTCCAAAGTGCCAAAGCATTTTGCATTCCCACCAGCAGTGTGTAAGTGTTCCATTTGCTTCATATCTTTGCCCTCACTAGGTATAATTATTCCTTTTAAATTTTAGCCATTTTTGTGGGAATGATATGGTATCTCACTGTGGATTCAATTTACATTTTCCTATAATGCTGTGGAGCATCTTGTGATTATTTACAATCTATATCATCTTGGTTGGTGTATCTTTTATTTTGCCCAATTGTAAGAGCTCTTTATATATCCTAGATATAAGTCCTTTGTTGGATATATATTTTGCAAATATTTGCTCCCAAGTTTGCCTTTTCATTTGAATAATAGAGAGCAAAAGTTTTTCATTTTAGTTAAGTCCAATGTATTTATACTTTCTTTCATAGTCCATGCTTTTTGAGTCATTGTTAAGAAATTTTTGCAAATTTCAAAGTCACCAAGATTTTACCCTATGCTTTCTTCTAGACATTTTATAATATTGGTTCTTACATGTAATTCTATCCATTTTGATTTAATTTTGTATATGGTCTTAAGAAAGGATTTAAGTTCATTTTGTTTTGCATATGGCTGTCCAGTTGTTCCAGAACCATTTGTTTAAAAAAAAAAAAAGTTATCCTCCCACCATTGCATTATCTTGTCATTTCTGTTAAAAGAAAATCAGTTGGTTGGTTGTATTTCTGGAAATACTTCAGTTCTTATTTACTTATTTGGCTGCACCGGGTCTTAGTTGTGGCATGCAGAATCTTTAGTTATGGCATCCAAACTCTTAGTTGTGGCAAGTGTGAGCTAGTTCTCTGACCGTGGATCAAACCCAGTACCCCTGCATTGGGAGTGTGGAGTCTGAGCCACTGGACCACCAGGGAAGTCCCTCTGGAAGTACTTCAGTTCTATTTTTCTGTTTGTCTGTCTTACTGGCATTGTAACTTCTGTATTACCATAACATCACTGATTACTGTAGCTTTATAATAAGTCTTGAAGTCAAATAGTATAAGTCCTCCAACTTTACTCTTTTCCACAATTTTTAGGCATATATGAGTCTTTTAAATTTCCAAATGAATTTTGGAATCAGCTTGTTGGTTACTATAAAAAGCCTGATTGGGTTTTGATTGGGATTGAATGGAATCTATGGATCTATTTGGAAATAGCTGACGTTTTAATAATATTGAGTTTTCAGATCCATAAACAGGATATATCTTTCCATTTATTTAGGTCTTCTTTCATTTCTCTCAAAAGTGTTTTCTAGTTTTTAGTATGCAAATTTTACACATTTTGTCAAATTTATCCCTAAATATTTCATATGTCTATATTATTTTAAATGATATTAGTTATTTTAAAGTTTCCAATAGTTATTTGCTAGGATAGAGAGATACAATTGACTTTTGCATGTTGATCTTGTATCCTATAACCTTGCAAAGCTCATTTACAAGTTCTAGTAGCTAGTTTTGATCCTGTAAGCTTTTATACATAGACAACCATGTCATCTGTAAGAAACGGTAGTTTTCTTCTTTCTTTCCATTTTATTTATTTCTTGTCTTATTGTACTCGCTAGAACTGCAGTACAATGTTGAATAGAAGTGACTAGAGTGGAAATATTTGCCTTTGTCTTGATCTTAATAAGAAAACAGGTTCAATCCCTGGGTCGGGAAGATCCCTTGGAGTAGGAAATGGCAACCCACTCCAGTATTCTCGCCTGTAATATTCCGTGGACAGAGGAGCCTGGCAGGTAAGAGGAGCCTGGTGGGCTACAGTCTATGGGGCTGCAGTCAGACAAGACTTGATCACACACCCTGATGGTCTTTGTGGGATCTCTCACCTCACCTCAGTACATAGTATTGGATTATAATACACTTTGCTATTCCCATATATTGTTATGATTTATCATCCAATTCCATTGTGATCAGAGAATATACTTTGCCATTATATATACATAGCCCTGCATCCATGTCTCCATCCCTTCACATACTCTAGGCATCACTCCTGCCTTGTATTCCACCTGTGCCTCCCTTGTCTCCACCCTCACTTGAAATCCACTGAGCCCCGCCCCTGTGCAAGGTATGCTCCCTATGGGCTCCATACACAAGCCCTCACAGTGTCCACTGGTCCATTTCTTTTCCTCCTCTCCCTGCCTGCATGCTGGAGTTCTCTGCAATCCCTGGAGGGGCAATAAGGGCGGTACTCGGGTACACTGAGCTTATGGGAGTCTCAGTGGCTAATCCATTCTCAGGACTAGAAATGCTAAATTTGGGCCCTCTGCTCAGATCGAACTAACCAAACAAGATATATTCACTCTTCGTTCACGCAAGAGTTAAGTGTGAGTTACCTCCGAAATCTCTATGGTGTGTGGGCCTTGTGGGGTGGTCTATGTGGTAGACAGGGTACGAGAGACGTAATCAATGGTACTACAGTAATACAGAAGTTCAGCAATGCCAGTAGTGGTACTGGCAGTAAGACAAACAGAAAAATAGAATTGAAGTACTTCCAGAGGGACTTCTATGTGGAGGGTGGGGTGTTTGTAGAGGTTCCCCACACGCCCCGCCCACTACTGCTTCTTTTGGCCCATAATAGGTGAAAAGGGCGGGCCCTGAACACAGCCTAAACTTGGGCTTCCTTTTGTGTGTGTGTTTTTTGAAGCGACGGCTGTTTGCAGTTGTCGGCTTGCTGGTGGCGGGTCACTTCCCTTTTAGAAGTTCAAGCTTTGGACAGACCAAACGTTTGTTGTTTGTGTAAACTTGAGCACTTTGTCCTTATCCTCACCATTTCTCAGCTTCTTCATTTATGACATAGGAATGAAGATGGTACCTGTGTCATGACTGGTGCAGAGTGTTTGGAGTTAGGCTCTGAGCATACTAAAGGGGTGTGATGGGTTTTCTAGGGCATCCTGATTAGTTAGGGATAGAAATATGCTGAGCCACCAGGAAAGGGGGCTTCCCTGGGGGTGCTAGTGGTAAAGAACCAGCCTGCCAATGCAGGAGATGTAAGAGACTTGGATTTGATCCTTGGGTGGGGAAGATCCCCTGGAGGAGGAAATAGCAATCCACTTCAGTATTTTTGCCTGGAGAATTCCACGGACAAAGAAGCCTGGCAGACTGCAGCCCATGGGGTCCCAAAAGAGTTGGACACGGGCTGAAGCGACTTAGCACGCAGACATGTGCTAACAGGAATAACAACTATTAGCATTCTGCCCTTATGAGCTGGCACTGTGCTAAGTGGTTTACTTTCTTCAGCTCATTTTCTCAGCCTAACACTGTACCAGGTGAGTACTATCATCATCTCCATTTATCATTCCAAGCTGGGTGGTGCATGAAATACTTCCAGGTGCTGGGCCTCTCTGCTGACCTCTGCCCCTTCCTGTGTCCACAGCCACTTGCTTGTGGGTCATCTGTTTTCCAAGTCCCCCTGGGATGTGGAGAGTTCTGCTGCAGTTGTGAAGGGGGTGGCCTGGCTGTGGGGACTGCACAAGAAGATCCCCATGAATTACAAGGTCAGTCAGACCTAGTGGTACTACCATGATGCCTAAGGCCACCGTAGATAGATCCCTCTCAGGCTGGACTCAGACCCACCACAGAGCAGTGTGTGGGTTTATACACACTGCATTTATATGGGTTGTTTATATGGGTTATTTTCACTTTCTGACCTCTCCCAGACCCAGAAAAGGGGCATGGAACACTCCCCCTAAAATTATATCAATTATTCCACTTTTTCATTTCTCATACCTAAACCTTCACAACTATATCAATAGTGATTTCTCCTGATTCAATTATCTGGGATACGCAGAGAGCACCAGACTCCCTTCAAATTTATATACTTCTTTTTCTTGACTTACTCTTTTAGTTAAAACCTTCAAAGCACTATTAATAATATCTTCTAGGCATCTAAGCTAGTCATTTGACCCCAGGTTTCTATTGTCACTAGATGTGTATAAGAGACAGACAGTGGCCTTCAGCAAAAGAATTGGGCATAATGGTGGAGGATGCTTTGAGAATTTAGGCCATTTCCCTACTGATGCATATTAACACAGGAAACTGTAATAAAAGCACGGGAAATTGCTATGATCATCAAAAGGTGTTTGTTGCCCCCATTAACAAAATTCACTAAAAAAAAAAAAGGAGAAATCATCTTAAGGGGTCCCAGAGTTGGACACGTCTGAGCGACTTCACTTTCTATTGTCACTACCAGACTATCCTGAGGTACCCCAGATCCACACTGAATTCCCATAACCCAGAGCTCGGAGCCCTCAATATTTATACCAATTCTCATCTTAATGTACCCCTCAGGGACTCTGCTGGGCCAAGGGGCTGGATCTTCTCTGGTCTGCTTGGCTGGGTCTGTGCCCACTCTTTTGGTTGCTTTCCAGAAACCTGTTGTGCTCTTACAACATCTCCTTTGTTCACATGGTGTTTATATATCAAAACAAACATTTGTTTACAGTTTCTATTTTTGTGTCTTAGAAAAAATCTGACTTAAATGCTTGTGGCCAGTCTACCACATTTAATTGGAAGATTCACATTGTGTTTTTGTCCTTTAAAAATCTCCTCTGGATGCGTTAATTATGTTCCCTTTCTCACTCCTGATTCTATATCAGTTTTAACTTTATTTTAATCAAGTTTGAGTCGTCTATAGACTCTTTCCTATTTCAGTGGTGTTTTGGTTTCATGTGTCAAGTATAATATATATTTTTTTAAAATGTCTCTTCATTCACCTTTCTCCTGTTATTTGAAATCACTTTCTTGTTCTGTTTATAACTTCTTGAGGAGGACGCTTAGCTAGCAAATTTTTATTGTTCCCAACATATTCATTTAAGATGATAAATTTTCCTCTATATGTTCCTTTAAGCCCATAAGTTTTTTCTGTAAACTTTTAAATCAAAGTATAACATTTATCCAGGAAAGCATGCACATTTTAAAAGTATAGCTCAATGAATTTAGAGCACAGCCTTGTAACCACCCCTGAGATCAAGAAGTTAAACATTCTCAGTGACCCAGGAGTGCCTTTCTTGGCTCCCCATGGTGTGGACTTGTACTGCTTTGGAAATCTGAAGAGTCATTTTCAGTTGTCACAAGACAAGGCAGGACTGAAGTCATTTGTCCAATAGAGGTGGGGAGATGAAACATCCTGCAGGGTGTGGGATAGATCTGCCCAACACAGAGCTGTCCCACCCAAAATGCCGACAGCTCTACCGCTGACAGACATGGGGGCAAACTCATCCTTGCTCCCTTTGCTGCCTTGGCCCCAGCCTGTGACTTGTTGGCTTACTCACACCCTCCAATTCCAGTTCCCTTTCATTCCCAGGTGTCTGTAATTACTTGCCACATTTATCTGGCACCTGTGCCCTGTCCCGCCTGATGTGTCCACCTGGAAATGCCCTTTCCGGATCAGCCTGAAGGGCACAATGCACCTTTCAAAACTTACACCCCTTCCATGGCTTTGCAGCATTTGGGTGTCCACACTACTGACTATAAGCCCTTCAAGGATAAGAAATGTGTATTCTGCAATTTCTGTGTCCCCAAACACCTAGGAAAACCCCAGCTACATAAAAGGAGTTCAAAAAAGGTTTGTTATATGAATACTCAATAGTATGGTGTTCATTATATGATTTTTTTTAATTGGGAAGCTTTATTTAATACAGTGGGTATCTTGCCATGAGCATCTGCTGTACTGTTGTTCCTGCAAAATTATTTGATCCTTTATCCATTCTGTGGCTGATCAATCTGAAATAAAAACCATTTTTGGCTGTTATCGATAAAGCTCCTCTGGACATTCTAGTACATGCTATGTAGTGCACATATGTACACATTTCTGTTTGGTATATACATAGAAATCGAATGGCTGGACCATATGATAGATGTATTGTTAGCTCTTGAAGCAACTATTGATATTTTCCAAAGTGGCTATACCATTTTACATCCCCACTAGCAGAGGAGGAGAATTTCCGCTGTTCCACACCCTCACCAATACTTGGCAGCAAACGCCTCCCTTTCTGTGACTGCATCTTTTAGATTTTTTTCACCATGTGCCTTGAGTCTCTTTCTTTTCATTGTTTTCCATTCTTTTAGCTCTCTGTAATTCAGTAATGATATTTTCTATTTTCTATTGTCCATGCCTCACCTGTTTCCAGTTTGCTACTAAAACCTTCTGTTGATTTATTTATTTTTTTTTATTGAAGGATAATTGCTTTACAGAATTTTGTTGGTTTCTGTCAAACCTCAACATGAATCAGCCATAGGTATACATATATCCCCTCCCTTTTGAACCTCCCTCCCATCTCCTGCCACATCCTACCCCTCTAGGTTGATACAGAGCCCCTCTTTGATTTTCCTGAATTATACAGCAAATTCCTGTTGGCTGTCTATTTTACATATGGTGATTAAGTTTACATGTTATTCTTTCCATACATCTTACCCTCTCCTCTCTTCTCCCCATGTCCATAAGTCTATTCTCTATGTCTGTTTCTCCAGTGCTTCCCTGTAAATAAATTTTTCAGTACCATTTTTCTAGATTACGTATATATGCATTAGAATATGATGTTTATCTTTCTCTTCTGACTCACTTCACTCTGTATAATAGGTTCTAGGTTCATCACTTCATCAGAACTGACTCAAATGTGTTCCTTTTTATGGCTGAGTAATTTTCCCTTGTGTGTATGAACCACAACTTCTTTATCCATTCATCTGTCAATGGACATCTAGGTTCTTCCGTGTTCTAGCTATTGTTAATAGTGCTGCAATGAACAATGGGATACATGTGTCTTTTTCAATATTGGTTTCCTCAAGGTATATGCCTAGAAGTGGGATTGCTGGGTCTTATGGTGGTTTTATTCCTAGTAAAACCTTCTGTTGATTTCTTACTTTCACTTACTGTGATTTTTAGCTACAGACTTTCTGTATGGTTTTTTTTTTTTTTTTTTTTTATAAATTCCCTTTGTTTGGTGACTTTCTTCATTTTACATATCTTAACTTGAATATGTTAATTTCTTGGTCTTTTTTTTTGCCAGAGCTTGTGCAATTTTCACTATGCTATGCTATCTCCAGCTGAAAGAAGTTGGTGATACCACCATAAAGGGTACTATATTAAAATCCAACTAAATGTTTATAGAGGACAAATAAAACAAACTATATCAGGGAAAAGATATTTTCCAAAATATTAGTTACGAGAGCTTAAAAAAAAACTTCTAGAACTACATCCCCTTAATCCTAAATTATTAATCTTATTACTCCATCATTTACACTTATATTATTGGAAATTTACTGTTTTTACCAAAGTATAGTTGATCTACAGTGTTGTGCTGGTTTGAGGTGTATAGCAAAGTGACTCAGTTTATATATATATACATATATATATATGTATATATACACACACATATATATATATTCTTTTTCAGATTCTTTTCCCTTACAGATTATTATAAAATTATTGAGTATAGCTCTAGGTGCTATACTGTATGTCCTTTGTTGCTGTTGTTTAGCCACTACATTGTTTCTGAGTTTAGTGCAACAAGGTACCAAGAAGATTAAAGCATGCTCCTGAGGGGCCATGTTGCCTGAGGCTGCTAGCCTTGGAACGGAGGAGGGGTTAGGGTGGAGGTGGAACTCCTGCAATGAAGAGACCCCAGAGTGCTTTGTTCCAAACAAAATAGAGGTTCCTTTTCCCTCTCATAAGATTCCAGGGTGAGTGATGGGCCCTCTGTGGGTGGAGGGTACTAGGGCAGCATTGCCACCCTCCTAGGGCACTGCCCTCATCTGTAGCATGGAGAGACTGGGCTGTGGGCCCAGCTGGGTCCCAGGGGAAAGGACAGAGGTCCCATTAGCAGGGAAGTGGCTAGAACTGGGCTCCTGGTACACGAGGGGACTGTGTCACATGAGGCACACTTCCAGTACC
>SJYT01034625.1:155241-167816 GCA_006410635.1 Cephalophus harveyi
GGCACACTTCCAGTACAGTCTGTCAGCTCCCCAGGGGCAGAGGGTGACCCCTCATACCCAGCACAAGATCCAGCACTTGGCTCACTGATGAATGGGTCCAAGAGCCCATGCACAGAGGCTTATCAAAAGTACTTTTCACACTTGGGTGCCACTCAGGGTGGGGACCCGAGGAGGCGGGAGGTGGCGGGGGTGCTTGCTGAAGCTGAGAAGAGGGTGCAGGAAGGGCCCAGGCAAGAGGAAATTCAGCCAGAATTTGGAGAAGTAAATTCCACTGAGAGGAATGTTGGTGGGGAACACAGAAAGGGCTGAAGTGGGACTGGCTAGAGGACACTTTTCCTACAGGGTTTCCTGGGGAGAGTAGCAGGGCTGGCTGACCCCTCAGAGAATGGGCCCTAAGAGGCCCTCTGAGCTCAGGGAGTGGAAGAAAACACTACTACATCCTCAGCAGCAGAGGTTTCACAGTACCATGTAGGCCAAGGCTGAGCCTGCTGCTGGAGGCTGCCCAGGGTTCTCCCAGAGAAGCCCTGAAGCCCATCCCATCTTCCCGGCCAGCTATGCCAGGTGGCTGGGGCACTGGAGATTCTGGACTCTGCTTCCCCACGAAGAGGAGACCAAGTGTGATGGTGGCAATGAGGGTGGTTGTGGTGGTGCATGGTTTGGGATCAGAACACTTGTCTTTCTGTTTATACAGGATGGAGGGAGGAGGTGAGAAGAGGAAGTGTCCAGAATCATTGTCATGTTCGAGGTGAGCGTGGCTAGAAGCATGTGCTCTGTCTCACACAAAGAAAAGGGAGATGTTTCAGTGCTTCATACCTGTGGGAAACAGGGAAATGCTTTCTAGTGCCCTGGATACATTTCGGTTCAGTGACCCTCCAAGCAGGCCAGGGTCATTGGTGGTCACCCAGGCAAGCCAGTTTCAACTGCAACCGCCTCATCTTTAAAATGTTGACAATTTGCTTATCCTGTATATGCAGGACTACAGAGAGAGTGAAGTAAGATAGGAGACTTTGAAGTGTGGCAGCAAGGAGTCAATACTGTGCCCAGGTAAGGAAACAGTCTCTGATAAAGTGAGCCTAATCAGATTGGAAAGATTCCATAAATATTATTGGTCTAAAATACTGCTCAAATTCCTAATGAACCCATACCCCCAAAGGACCAGTTAATTTTTTAAACCTTTTATTTAGAAATAATTTCAAACTGAGAGAGAATTTCTGTGAATAATACAGAGAATTCCTGTAAGCCCTTCAATCAGTTTCAACAATTGTTAGTATTTTACCACATTTTCTTTGTGATTCTCCCTCCTTCCTTCCCTCCATCCTCTCTCTATATACACATTTATATATATAGGCATTATTTCCTTTTTATGAACCACTTTATAGTAGGTTGCAGACATGATGGCTCCTTGTTCCTGGATGCTCCCCTGTGCATTTCCCAAGGACAAGTACATTCTCCTACATAACCATTATCTTAGCTTGGGCTACCATAACAATACCATAGACTGGGTGACTTAAGCAACAGAAATGTGTTCTCGTACAGTTCTGGAGACTAGAAGGAAGTCTAAGGTCAAGGTTCTGGCTGATTCCATTTCTAAAAAGGGCTTCCTTCTTGGCTTGTAGATGGTAGTCTACTTTTTTCCCCAAAAACTTTCAACTTTTTATTTTGCATTGGGATATAGCCAATTAACAATGAGTGGTAGTTTCAGGTGAACAGCAAAGGGACTCAGCCATACATATACATGTATCCATCCCCCAAAGCCCCCTCCCATCGAGGCTGGCACATAACATTGAGCAGAGTTCCATGTAGGTCTTTGTTAGTTATCCATTTTAAATATAGCAGTGTGTATATTTTAAATGGATAACCAACAGAAACCTTTTGTATAGCACATGGAACTCTGTTCAATATTATATGCCAGCCTGGAGGGGAACAGGGTTTAGCGGAGAATGGATACATGTACATGGATGGCTGAGTTCCTTCGCTGTTCGCCTGAAACTATCACAACATTGTTTATTGGCTATATCCCAATGCAAAATAAAAAGTTTAAAGTTTGGGGGAAAAACAGTAGACAGCCAGGAAGGAAGCCCTTGTTAGAAATGGAATCAGCCAGAACCTTGATCTTAGACTTCTGGTGTTAAAAAAAATAAAAAGTAAATTAAAAAAATTAATATAGCAGTGTATACTTGACCTTCCCAAAGGCACTAACTATCCCTTCCCCCTGGCAACCATAAGTTTTTTTTTTTTCCTAAGTCTGTGAGTCTGTTTTTGTTTTGTAAGTTCGTTTGTATCATTTCTTCTTAGATTCCACATATAAGTGATGTCACATGATATTTCTCCTTCTCTAACTTCATTCAGTATGACACTCTCTAGGTCCATGTTGCTGCAAATGGCATTTCATTCTCTTTAATGGCTGAGTAATATTCCATTGTTATATGTGCCATATCTTTTTTATTTATTCCTCTGTCAATGGGCATTTAGGTTGCTTCCATGTCTTGGCTATTGTAAATACTGCTACAGTGAACATTGGGGTGCATGTATCCTTTCGGATCATGTTTTTCTCCAGATATATGCCCAGGAGTGGGATTACAGGGTCATACGGTAGCACTATTCTTAGTTTTTTAGAGAACCTCCATACTGTTCTCCATAGTGGCTGTACCAATTTACATCCCCACAAATAGTGTAAGAGGGTGCCCTTCTCTCCACATCTTCTACAGCATTTGTTGTTTGTGGGTTTTTTGATGATGGCCATTTTGACTGCTGTGAGGTGATATCTCATTGTAGTTTTAATTTGCATTTCTCTAATAACTGGTAGCAATGTCGAATGTCTTTTCATGTGTCTCTTGGCCATCTGTATGTCTTCTTTTGAGAAATCTCTATTCAGGTCTTCTGCCCATTAATGAATGGGTTGTTTGTTTTGATGCTATCTATTAAGCTTCCCTGGTGGCTCAGAGGTTAAAGCATCTGCCTGCAATGCGGGAGACCTGGGTTCGATCCCTGGATCGGGAAGATCCCCTGGAGAAGGAAATGGCAACCCACTTCAATATTCTTGCCTGGAGAATCCCATGGACGGAGGAGCCTGGTGGGCTACAGTCCACGGGGTTGCAAAGAGTCAGACACGACTGAGCGACTTCACTTCACTTCACTTCACTTCAAGCATCATAAGCTGTTTGTAAATTTTGGAGACTAATCCCTCATAGGCCACATCATTTGCAAATATTTTATCCCAATCTGTAGTTTTTCATTGTTTATTGTTTCCTTTGCTGTGTAAAAGCTTTTAAGTAGGTCCCATTTATTTTTCCTTTTACTTCCATTATTCTGGGAGATGGATTGAAAAAGATGTTGCTGTGATTTATGTCAGAAAGTGTTCTGCTATATTTTCCTCTAGGAATTTTATAGTGTCCTGTCTCACATTTAGGTCTTTAATCCATTTTGAGCTTATTTTTGTGTATAGAATTAAGGAATGATCTAAAATAATTTTTTTACATGTGGCTGTCCTGTTTGCCCAGCACCATTTGTTGAAGAGACTGTCTTTCCAACATTGTGTAGTCTTGCCTCCTTTGTCATAGATTAATTGACCATAGGTGCATAGACTTATTTCTGGGTTTTCTATCCTATTGCATTATAGATGGCTGTCTTCCCATTGTTTCCTCAAATGGCCTTTCCTGGCTGGATGCACATAAACAGTGAGCATGAGCCTTCTCTGATATCTCTTCTTATAAGGACACTAATCCTATTAGATCAAGGCACCACCCTTAGTTCAGCTCAGTCACTCAGTTGTGTCTGACTCATTGCGACCCCATGGACTGCAGCACACCAGGCCTCCCTGTCCATCACCAACTCCTGAAGTTTACTCAAACTCATGCCCGTTGAGTTGGTGATGCCACCCAACCATCTCATCCTCTCTTGTCCCCTTCTACTCCTGCCTTCAATCTTCCCCAGCATCAGGGTCTTTTCAAATGAGTCAGCTCTTTGCATCAGGTGGCCAAAGTATTAGAGTTTCAGCTTCAGCATCAGTCCTTCTAATGAATATTCAGGACTGATCTCCTTTAGGATGGACTGGTTGGATCTCCTTGCAGTTCAAGGGACTCTCAAGAGTCTTCTCCAACACCACAGTTCAAAAGCATCAATTCTTTGGCACTCAGCTTTCTTTATAGTTCAACTCTCACATCCATACATGACCACTGGAAAAACCATAGCCTTGACCAGACAGACCTATGTTGGCAAACTAATGTCTCTGCCTTTTAATACTGTGTCTGCTGCTGCTGCTGCTAAGTCATGTCCGACTCTGTGCGACCCCATAGACGGCAGCCCACTAGGCTCCTCTGTCCCTGGGATTCTCCAGGCAAGAACACTGGAGTGGGTTGCCATTTACTTCTCCAATGCATGAAAGTGAAAAGTGAAAGTGAAGTCGCACAGTCATGTCTGACTCTTAGGGACCCCATGGACTGCAGCCTACCAGGCTCCTCTGTCCATGGGATTTTCCAGGCAAGAGTACTGGAATGGGGTACCATTGCCTTCTTCAAATACTCTGTCTAGGTTGGTCATAACTTTTCTTCCAAGNCTGCAGAGTTTCTGCTGAAAGATCAGCTGTTAATTGTATGGAGTTTCCCTTGTATGTTACTTGTTGCTTTTCTCTTGCTGCTTTTAATATTTTTTCTTTGTGCTTAGTCTTTGTTAGTTTGATTAGTATTTGTCTTAGCATGTTTCTCCTTGGGTTTATGCTGTATGGGACTCTGTGCTTCTTGGACTTGATTGACTATTTCCTTTCCCATGTTGGGGAAATTTTTTAAAATCTATTTTAATTGGAGGCTAATTACCTTACAACATTGTGGTGGGTTTTGCCATACATTCACATGAGTCAGCCATGGGTGTGCATGTGTTCCCCATCCTGACCCTCCCTCCCACCTCCCTCCCCATCCCATCCCTCAGGGTCATCCCAGTGCACCAGCCCTGACCACTCT
Organism: Cephalophus harveyi; assembly: GCA_006410635.1. NCBI lineage: Eukaryota > Metazoa > Chordata > Mammalia > Artiodactyla > Bovidae > Cephalophus > Cephalophus harveyi. The sequence continues at coordinate 160,197 of SJYT01034625.1, forward strand.
GTCTCATGCATTGAACCTGGACTCGTGATCTATTTCACATATGATAATATACATATTTCAATGCTATTCTCTCAAATCATCCCACCCTTGCCTTCTCCCAGAGTCCAAAAGTCTGTTCTTTACATTTGTGTCTCTCTTGCTGTCTCACATACAGGGTCATCGTTACCATCCTCCTAAATTCCATATATATGCGTTAATATACTGTATTGGTGTTTTTCTTTCTGACTTACTTCACTCTGTATAATAGGCTCCGGTTTCGTCCACCTCATTAGAACTGATTCAAATGCATTCTTTTTAATAGCTGAGTAATATTCCATTATGTATATGTACCACAGATTTCTTACACATTATAATCTCTTCAAAAGTTTTCTCAGACCCTTTCTTTTTCTCTTCTTCTTCTTCAAAATTCACTAATTTGAATTTTAGTGCATTTTGTCTCAGACGTCTTTGAGACTATCCTCAGTTCTTTTCATTCTCGTTCCTTTATTCTGCTCTTTGGCAGCTATTTCCACCATTCTATCTTCCACCTCACTTATCCATTCTTCTGCCTCAAATATTCTGCCACTGATTCCTTATAGAGTATTTTTAATTTCAGTAATTGTGTTGTTCATCTGTTTATTCTTTATTTCTTCTAGGTCCTTGTTAAATATGTTAATTGATTCTTGCATTTTCTCCATTTTCGAGGTTTTGGATCATGTTTACTATCAGTACTCTGAATTCTTTCTCAGGTAGTTTGCCTATTTCCTCTTTTTTTATTTGGTCTTGTGTGTTTCTAGCTTGTTCCTTCATTTGCACAATATTTCTCTACCTTTTCATTTTTTTTACCTTACTGTGTTTGAAGTCTCCTTTTCCCAGTCTTCAGGGTCAAATTCCTTCTTCCTTTTGGTTTCTGTCCTTGGTGGGTAAGGTTGGTCCAGTGGATTGTGTTGGCCTTGTGTTGGGTGTGACTTGTGCTTGCTTTCTGGTGGGAGGAGGTGGGTTTTTTTTTTTTCCCTCTGCTGGGCAGGGTGTGTGAGGTTATAATCCTGTCTGCTCATGATTTGGTTTGTGTTTTTGGTTTGGTTTTTGTTTGTTGTTTGGATGAGGCATCCTGCACAGGGTGCTGCTGGAAATTGGGCAATACTGGGTCTTCTATACAAGTGGTTGCCTTTGTGGGAGTTCTCACTAATCAATATTACCTAGGGTTAGGAGTTCACTGGCAGTCTAGGGTCTTGGAAGTAGCACTCCCACTCCACAGACTCAGGGCCCAGTCTCTGGCTGGGGAACTGAGATTCCACAAGTGGTTTGTTACGGCATTCAGTTCAGTTCAGTCACTCAGTCGTGTCCAACTCTTTGCCACCCCATGAATTGCAGCACGCCAGGCCTCCCTGTCCATCACCAACTCCCGGAGTTCACTCAGACTCACATCCATCTTGTCAGTGATGCCATCCAGCCATCTCATCCTCTGTCTTCCCCTTCTCCTCCTGCCCCTAATCCCACCCAGCATCAGAGTCTTTTACAATGAGTCAACTCTTCACATGAGGTGGCCAAAGTACTGGAGTTTCACTTTAGCACCAGTCCTTCCAGTGAACACCCAGGACTGATTCCCTTCAGAATGGACTGGTTGGATCTCCTTGCAGTCCAAGGGACCCTCAAGAGTCTTCTCCAACACCACAGTTCAAAAGCATCAATTCTTTGGCGCTCAGCTCTCTTCACAGTCCAACTCTCACATCCATACATGACTACTGCAAAAACCATAGCCTTGACTGGACGGGCCTTTGCTGGCAAAGTACTGTCTCTGCTTTTGAATATGTTATCTAGGTTGGTCATAACTTTTCTTCCAAGGAGTAAGCGTCTTTTAATTTCATGGCTGCAGTCACCATCTGTAGTGATTTTAGAGCCCCCCAAAATAAAAGTCTGACACTGTTTCCACTGTTTCCCCATCTAATTCCCATGAAGTGATGGGACCAGGTTCCATGATCTTCATTTTCTGAATGTTGAGCTTTAAGCCAACTTTTTCACTCTCCACTTTCACTTTCATCAAGAGGCTTCACTTTCTGTTATGCGATTGAAAGTGAAGTTGCTCAGTCCCCATGTCCGACTCTTTGTGACCCCATGGACTGTAGCCTACCAGGCTCCTCCCTCTGTGGGATTCTCCAGGCAAGAGTACTGGAGTGGGTTGCCATTTTCCTTCTCCAAAAACTAACATGAGCACAATGCATTGGCCGGGAATGCATTGGCCAGTTATGGCATTAAAGAGGATTAAAACAAACACAAGAAAACAAAACAAGAAACAAAAGACTAATCCCAGACAAATGGTAAGTACAAACAAAATCAGGCAAATAATAACAAGAATAATGGAATACACACACACACACACACACACACAATCAAAACAGTCCAGAAAAGAAAGTACAAGAGATTGACCCGGCAAGCAAAGGAAACCAAAAATTATATCATCCAGTTAAAAACAAAACTAACTAAAGCACAAACCAGAAAACAAAACCAAAGGAAGGTGCCAACTGGGGAATACAACAATGAAAACAAAACAAACAAACATGGTGGCAAAAAGAAAGAATATAAAAGCAAACTTAAATAGAGTGTAGATTTAAAAGATTTATATATATGAATAACTACACCAAATAAAGAGCAATAAGAAAGCAAACAAAATAATAAATATAAAAAAAATAATAACTTTAAAACAACTTTTTAAAGAAAAAACCCCACAGACCCACAGAAGGCCAATGCAGAGGCAGTATATAAAGGAAATAAAAAATGTGATTTAAAAAAGTTTCAAAAGCTTAAGTGAATTTAGTAGTACTAAAAAAACCAACAACTACAGCAAGAGGGAAGAAAAAAAATCCAGATACAACTTCAGAACAAATCAAAATATAAAAAAAATAATGTTTTCTTGGATCTCAGCTGTCAGCATCCTTTCCCTTGCTGTGAGTCACAGTCCACCTCACCTCCTTAGGATGCCCTCCAATACTGGGCTGGTCTCGGGACCTGCTGTGGGGGCAGCTCAGACTCTAATTGGTCCTGTTCCTGAGTGCTCTTGCCTCCAATGTCCACAGCTGCCAGAGCTTGTGTGTTTTCTTTTGTGGGAATTCTCTGTCCTTTTATATATTCCGTAGACACAGAGTCTGCCTAGTTAATAGTGTGGATTTCATCTGCAGCTTGTACAGCTGGTGGGACAGTTTTGGGTCCTCTTCCTTAGCCACACTGCTTCTGGACTTACATTGTGGTTTTATGTGCATTTATGCATGTGAGTCATCTACAGGGGTTTGCTCCTGAGGCTGCCCTGGAAAACTTGAGTCAGCCCCAGTGAGAACTGGGTGTGGAGGTGGTACAGCTGCTTGGATTGCAGGAGCCCTGGCAACACCAGGTACTCAGGGGAGCCAGCAGCTAGGGCAGCAGTAAATATGGTGCTCTTAGGGTTTTTCTAGCCTCTGGCAGCTCTGTCCCAATGAGGATCGAGCATGGAGGTGGCATGGTTCCTTGGGTCACAGGGACCCTGGCTATACTGCATATGGCAGGGGCATCAATGGCTATTGGTGCAGGAGATGTGCTGCTATTAGGTTTTTCTTTAGTCTCTGGCAGCTCTTTTACAGTGAGGACCGAGCATGGAAGTGGCACAGATGCTTGGATCACAGGGACCCTAGTGGCACCAAGTGTGCAGGCACATGGACTGCCTAAGCCGAAGGAACGATAGCCCTATTACTCTTTTCCTAGCTTCTAGCAGCTGGCAATCAGAGAGCCTCTTTGGTCCGTCTCTGTTGCTCGGCCCATTCAGGCACTTTAAAGTCCCCATGTCTGGGGTCCTTCTCTATGATTTGGCATATCAGGCACTTAAATGGCCACCCTGGCTGGGGTCTTTCTCTGTAGCCTGGTGCGTCAGGCACTTAAAAGGCCACCCTGGCTGGGGTCCTTCTTGGTGCTTGGCATATCAGGCATTTAAAGGGACCCCCTGACTGGGGGTTCTTCTCTGTTGTTCAGCTTGTCCGGTGCCTAAATGGTGACAATGATTGGGGTCGTTCCCTATTGCTCAATGTGTCAGATGCTTAAGGGCCGCCCCCACCCCGTTGGGGCTCTTTCTCTGTTGCACAGTGTGTCAGGTGTTTAAAGGGTCCCCATGGTTGGAGTCCTTCTTTGTTGCTTGGAGGGACAGGCACTTAAATCGCCACCCTGGCTGGGGTCCTTCTCCATTAGTTGGCATGTCAGGTACTTAAAAGGCCTCCTGTCTGGGGCTCTTCTCTGTTGCTCAGTGCATCAGGCACTTAAATGGCCACCCTAGCTAGGGTCCTTCTTTATTGCTTCAAGTGTCAGGCACTTAAAGGGCCTCTGACTGGGGTGGTCCTTCTCTGTTGCTCACTTCATCAGGTGCTTAAATGACCACCCCCCCGGCTTAAGTTGTTCACTGTTGCTTGGTGTGTCTGGAGCTTAAATGGCCACATTCCCTGGGTTCCTTTTCTGTTGCTTGGTACATCAGGCACTAAACCCCGCCCCCGTCCCCTCACCCACCCAGTTTGGGTCCTTCCCTACTACTCTCCGTGTCAGGGGCATCAGTGGCCCCCCTGCTTGGGGTCCTTCTCTGTTGCTTGGCACATCAAGCACTTAAATGGCCAGACTGGCAAGCATCCGTCTCTTATTTTTTGTGTCAGTCAGTTAAAGGGCCCCCTGGCTGGAGGTCCTTCTCTGTTACTTGGCACATCAGGGACTTCTAAGTGCTCCTGGCTGGGCTCCTCCTCTTTGGCTCAGTGCATCAGGCGCTGAATGGACTGTGAAGAGAGCTGAGCGCCGAAGAATTGATGCTTTTGAACTGTGGTGTTGGAGAAGACTCTTGAGAGTCCCTTGGATTGCAAGGAGATCCAACCAGTCCATTCTGAAGATCAGTCCTGGGTGTTCACTGGAAGGAATGATGCTAAAGCTGAAACTTCAGTACTTTGGCCACCTCATGTGAAGAGTTGACTCATTGGAAAAGACTCTGATGCTGGGAGGGATTGGGGGCAGGAGGAGAAGGGGACAACAGAGGATGAGATGGCTGGATGGCATCACTGACTCAATGGACGTGAGTCTGAGTGAACTCTGGGAGTTGGTAATGGACAGGGAGGCCTGGCGTGCTGCAATTCATGGGGTGGCAAAGAGTCAGTCACGACTGAGTGACTGAACTGACTGACTGAACTGAACCTATGGTGGAGGTAATGAAGATAATGGTGACCTCCCTCAAAAGATCCCATGCATGTACTGCTATATTCAGTGCCCCTAGCCCTGCAGCAGGCCACTACCGAGCCACACCTCCACCGGAGACTCCCGGACACTCCCTGGCAAGTCCATTACAGTCTTCTGTAGGGTCACTGCTCCTTTCTCCTGGATCCTGGTGTGCACAAGGTTCTGTTGTGCCCTCCAAGAGTCTATTTCCCAGTCCTGTGTAAGTTCTGGCTGCTCTATGGTGGGGTTAATGGCGACCTCCTCCAAGAGGGCTTATGCCGTACCCAAGTCTGCTGCACCCACAGCCCCTGTCCCTGAGGCAGACCACCACCGACCCATACCTCCACAGGAGATACTCAAACACAATTCTGTCTCAGTCTCTGTGGGGTCCTGGGTCCTCAAGGTTTGTCTGAGCCCTCTGAGCGACTCTGGCTGGAATGGGGTTTGATTCTAAACATGAATTCACCCCTCCTACTGTCTTGCTGGGGCTTCTCCTTTGCCCTTGGACGTGGGGTATCTCCTCACAATCACTCCAGCATCTACTGTCTTGCTGGGGTTTCTCTGACCTTGGACGTGTGGTATCTCCAAGGTTATCTCCTTGTATCACAAGGGTATGTCCACCATTAGACTTCATTTAACCTTAATTACTTCCTCAGAAGGAATTCCCTGGTGACTCAGAAGGTAAAGAGTCTGCCTGCAATGAGGGAGAACCAGGTTTGATCCCTGGGTCGGGAAGATCCCCTGGAGAAGGAAATGACAACCCACTCCAGTATTCTTACCTGGAAAATCCAATGGACAGAGGAGCCTGGCAGGCTACAGTCCATGGAGTCGCAAAGAGTTGGACACGACTGAGCGACTTCACTTCTTCAGAGGCCCCACCTCTGTTTCAGTACTTTAACTATATCCTGCCATTCTCTTCTGGCCTGCAGAGTTTCTGCTGAAAGATCAGCTGTTAATTGTATGGAGTTTCCCTTGTATGTTACTTGTTGCTTTTCTCTTGCTGCTTTTAATATTTTTTCTTTGTGCTTAGTCTTTGTTAGTTTGATTAGTATTTGTCTTAGCATGTTTCTCCTTGGGTTTATGCTGTATGGGACTCTGTGCTTCTTGGACTTGATTGACTATTTCCTTTCCCATGTTGGGGAAATTTTTTAAAATCTATTTTAATTGGAGGCTAATTACCTTACAACATTGTGGTGGGTTTTGCCATACATTCACATGAGTCAGCCATGGGTGTGCATGTGTTCCCCATCCTGACCCTCCCTCCCACCTCCCTCCCCATCCCATCCCTCAGGGTCATCCCAGTGCACCAGCCCTGACCACTCTGTCTCATGCATTGAACCTGGACTCGTGATCTATTTCACATATGATAATATACATATTTCAATGCTATTCTCTCAAATCATCCCACCCTTGCCTTCTCCCAGAGTCCAAAAGTCTGTTCTTTACATTTGTGTCTCTCTTGCTGTCTCACATACAGGGTCATCGTTACCATCCTCCTAAATTCCATATATATGCGTTAATATACTGTATTGGTGTTTTTCTTTCTGACTTACTTCACTCTGTATAATAGGCTCCGGTTTCGTCCACCTCATTAGAACTGATTCAAATGCATTCTTTTTAATAGCTGAGTAATATTCCATTATGTATATGTACCACAGCTTTCTTACACATTATAATCTCTTCAAAAGTTTTCTCAGACCCTTTCTTTTTCTCTTCTTCTTCTTCAAAATTCACTAATTTGAATTTTAGTGCATTTTGTCTCAGACGTCTTTGAGACTATCCTCAGTTCTTTTCATTCTCGTTCCTTTATTCTGCTCTTTGGCAGCTATTTCCACCATTCTATCTTCCACCTCACTTATCCATTCTTCTGCCTCAAATATTCTGCCACTGATTCCTTATAGAGTATTTTTAATTTCAGTAATTGTGTTGTTCATCTGTTTATTCTTTATTTCTTCTAGGTCCTTGTTAAATATGTTAATTGATTCTTGCATTTTCTCCATTTTCGAGGTTTTGGATCATGTTTACTATCAGTACTCTGAATTCTTTCTCAGGTAGTTTGCCTATTTCCTCTTTTTTTATTTGGTCTTGTGTGTTTCTAGCTTGTTCCTTCATTTGCACAATATTTCTCTACCTTTTCATTTTTTTTACCTTACTGTGTTTGAAGTCTCCTTTTCCCAGTCTTCAGGGTCAAATTCCTTCTTCCTTTTGGTTTCTGTCCTTGGTGGGTAAGGTTGGTCCAGTGGATTGTGTTGGCCTTGTGTTGGGTGTGACTTGTGCTTGCTTTCTGGTGGGAGGAGGTGGGTTTTTTTTTTTTCCCTCTGCTGGGCAGGGTGTGTGAGGTTATAATCCTGTCTGCTCATGATTTGGTTTGTGTTTTTGGTTTGGTTTTTGTTTGTTGTTTGGATGAGGCATCCTGCACAGGGTGCTGCTGGA
>SJYT01034628.1:0-22030 GCA_006410635.1 Cephalophus harveyi
CAGCCTTGACGTACTCCTTTTCCTATTTGGAACCAGTCTGTTGTTCTTGTCTCTTATACACATCTTTGGCTTTCTGCCATTTAAGTAAATAACAGTGGCTTTTTGTTAGGCTGTTAAAATTAAATTTTGGTACGAAAAATTATCCTTTAATAATTACTTTCATTATATAGAATTTTCCAATAGGTAAAAGTACATTTGAAGATTCTTTTTTTTTTTTCTGGATTAATTATATGTCTGGAAATTAGATATTCACAAAAGAGACTTTATTCTTTTTATGTCCCTTGATTTTTCTTTAACATATTATGAGTATCTTTTTTCTTTGGTTTTATAGACAATGATATATGTAATATACATTTGCCTTTTCCAATTCAGCATTCCAAAACAGTTATCTGCCAAACCATATAAAATTAATAATGCTCACAGTTCCTACATCACCATGAACTATTATGATCTATACCTCTCTGTCCATTTTCTTGGATATAGCCATTGTGAGAGCATGAAGCTTTTAATGGCAGTAATATACATTTGCCTTTTCCAATTCAGCATTCCAAAACAGTTATCTGCCAAACCATATAAAATTAATAATGCTCACAGTTCCTACATCACCATGAACTATTATGATCTATACCTCTCTGTCCATTTTCTTGGATATAGCCATTGTGAGAGCATGAAGCTTTTAATGGCAACACTGCTGTTCATACCATCATGGTCAAAACATTTTAATAGTTTTCATTTTTACAATTCATTTTTTCATGAGTCCTTTGTTTGGATATGTTAGTCATTTAGAGACTTGAAAAAAACAGCTTTTTTCCCATAAGAATACAAGAGCTCTATTCTTTTTCTAAATTGAATTAGAATTTGTAGATTTCTGTTCCCTTTTCTCTGCTTTTCTTTCTCTTCCATCCTGCCTTCCTTTCTTCCTTTTTCCTTGCATCCTTCCTTTCACCAAAATACTCAGAGAAGCAACAAATAATTGTACTATATTCTAGCTCACTTCCCAGGTGGCACTAGTAGTAAAGAATCTACCTGACAACATAGGAGATGCGAGAGATCTGGGTTTGATCCCCGGGTTGCAAAGACCCCCTGGAGGAGGAAATAGCAACCCATTCTAGTATCCTTGCCTAGGAAATCCCTTGGACAGAGGAGCCTGTTGGGCTACAGTCCATAAGGTTGCAAAGAGTTGGATACGACTGAGCACACATGACACAAATGCTAACTTAATGACTTTATGTGAAAATTCTTCCTCCTAATTTGTATCCTTGATGAATCCTTTAACACTTCTTTAGGTAAAATACTTTCATTTTACCCACTGTATCAATCTGGGATCACCAGAGAAGCAAAACCAATAATATACTTATGTCTGTCTATATAAAGAGGTTTATTATAAGGATTTGTTTACACAGTTATGAAACTATGTCCCTCAATCTGCTGTCTGCAACCTGTAGACTCAGGAGACTTGGTAGTATAAGACCCAGTCCAAGGACAGCAAAGACCAATGTTTCAGCTCAACAATTGGGCAGAGAAAGAAAATTCTTGCTTTCTCTACATTTTTGTTCTATTCAGGCCCTCAATGAATTAGATGATGCCCACCTACACTGGAAAGAGCAATCTATTTTACTAAGTCTACCAACTGAAATGTTAATCTCATTCAGAAATAACCTCACACTCAGAAATGATTAACCAAATATCTGGACACCCTATGACCCAGTCAAGTTGAACACATAAAGTTAACTTAATATTCACATATTATTGTTCTATTTGCCTCTTTTCCCCTTTGCTGGAACTGAAAAAATACATGACCTCATAAAATTATGTCAAAATATACTCTTCATGATTATTTTCTCCTCAAACTATGACATGCATCTCATTTGCTTCCATTACACTTTTTTTTTCTATTAGAATTCAATGATAAAGTATATTATAGGAAGTCAGAAGTAATGCAAAACAGCAGCAATTCAGTCGCTCAGTCTGGTCTATTTGTGACCCCATGGACTGCAGCACACTAGGCTTCCCTGACCAGCACCAACTCCCAGAGCTTATCCAAACTCATGTCCATTGAGTCGGTGATGCTTCCAACAATCTCATCCTCTGTCATCCCCTTCTCCTCCTGCCTTCAATCTTTCCCAGCATCAGGGTATTTTTCAAATGAGTCAGCTCTTCGTATCAGGTGGCCAAAGTATTGGAGTTTCAGCTTCAGCATCAGTCCTTCCAATGAATATTCAGGACTGATATCCTTTAGGATTGACTGGTTGGATCTCCTTGCAGTCCAAGAGACTCTCAAGGGTCTCCTCCAATACCACAGTTCAGAAGCATCAGTTCTTTGGTGCTTGACTTTCTTTATAGTACAACTCTCACATCCATACATGACTATTGGAAAAACCATAGCTTTCACTAGATGGACCTTTGTCAGCAAAGTAAAGTCTCTGCTTTTCAATATGCTGACTATGCAAAACAGCCCTTGCCAAAGCAGAAGGAGGTGGGAGGAGGAGATCAAGATGATAGAGTAGAAGGACATGGACCTCACCTCCCACATGAACACATCAAAAGTACATCTACATGCATAGTAATTCTCATAGAAAACAAACTGGAGACTGGCAGAAAAACTCTTTTACAATTAAGACTGTCAAGAAAGACCCATGTGGAGTCAGGTAGGAAGGAAGAAGATGCAATCATGTTTGGACCTGGACCCCTAGGAGGGGTCACAAAAGAAGAGGATTCCATAGGCTTGGAGATCCTCCCTACTGAGTGAGCTTTTTGACCTATATATTAGACACCACAGCCCTGGTATCCAACACTGGGAAAATAAGTTCACTTTGTTGGTTTGAGAAGCAGTGGGATAACAGAGGGCTGTAAGGAACTAGACTCCACTCATGAACAGTGTACATATGCTTGCTTACTCCCAGGAACAAGGTGGAGGAAGCAGACGGAAACAGCCCAGCACTCTGGCTGGCTTTCCGTGACCACTCCAGCACATGCCCTCTCCCACACCAAGTGCCCATTTCAGCACTTCTAGCTCCAGTGCAGCTCCTTACTAGGGCAGAAGCTGTTGTAGCAGGGAAGGAAACACAGGTGGGGAGAAGGGAGCTGTATGGCTGTCTGGGACCTGGCAAAGCACTAAAGGGGCCAATGCTGGCCATTAGTGGCACTGACAGAGATGATAGATTAGGAGATGTCTAGAGCTCTGACTGGGCTGTTGAGACCATCCTAGCATACTCACTGCCTTACACTGGGCACCCACTCCAGCTTTTCTTGCTCCAGAACTGCTCACCTCTGGGACAAAAGTACGATAGCTAGGAGCAGAGAGAGCACATATTTAGAGAGGACAGAGCTGGCTTGGACCTTACCCTCAGGGCTTCTGCTATAGTACTTTGGGACTAGTCTTCAGCTCTGAGAAGGAAGGGATAGCCACTGAGCACAGAAACCCTAGTTCATACCTGGCTCTGGCTCCAGCCCCTCTGTTTCCAGTCCTGACTCCCACCAAGGTGATAGCTGCCAGTATACCATGAGGGGAAGGTGTAACCTGTACTCACTTCATATCCAACTCTCCCAACAAAGCCACAGGGCACAAATAGACTGCATAGGGATGCTTACACAAAAGGACACCCCTTCAAGACTAGCACAGGAAATGGTTTCACCTATTTTCACAGAGACAGAAAAGGAAGAAAATGAGAAGACTGAGGAATTTGTTTAAAACAAATAAAGAAGGAAAATCCTCTGAAAAAACAACTAGTGAAACAGAGATAGATAATTTACCACATAAAGTTTTCAAAAACTGAAATGAAAAACATACCAAAAGGAATTAACAGAAGACTAAATGATAAAAAGTATTCATGTGATCTAGAAGTTAAAATAACTAAAATCACCCAATCTGAACAGCAAAAAGAAAAACAAACTTAAAAATGAGTTTAGTTTAAATTACCTCTGAATCAACATCATGCATACTAACATCTACATTATAGGGACCCCAGCATGAGAAAAGAAAGAGAGAGTGTTTAAAAATGTAGTTGATGAAATTATGACTGATAACATCCCAAACCTGAAGAAGGAAATAGATACCCAGGTATAGGAAGCACACAGAGTCCCAAATGAGATGAACCCAAAAAGAGCCACATCAAGATACACCATAATTAAAATGGCAGAAGTAAAACATAAAGTGGGGAATTCTAAAGGTTATATGAGAAAAACAGTCATTTACAAGGAAATTTGCACAAGATTACTGACAAGGGATTAATTTCCAAGATACATAAACAGCACATACAACTCAAAGAAACTGAAAAACCCAACCAAAAAATGCACAGAAGTCAATCAGACATTTCTCCAAAGAAAACATGCAGATGGACAAAAACACACGAAAAGATATCCAACATTGCTAATTATTAGAGAAATGCAAATCAAAACTACAGTGAGGTATCACCTCACATCAGTCAGAATGATCATCATCAGAATGTCTAAATGTAATAAATGTTGGAGAGGGCATGGAAAAAAGGAACTCTCCTACCCTGCTGGTAGAAATAAAAATTGGTATGGCCACTATGGAGAACAGTATGGATGTTTCTTCAAAAACTAAAAAGAGTTACTATATGAACTAACAATTCCACTCCTGGGCATATAGCCAGAAAAAAAAAACAACAACTCTAATTTGAAAAGATATATGCACCCCAGTGTTCACTGCAGCATTATTTACTATAGCCAAGAAATAGAAGCAACCTAAATGTCCATTGACAGATGAATAGATAAATAAGATGTGGTATATACACACAATGAAATACTACTCAGTCATAAAAAAGGATAAAATAATGGCATTTCAACAACATAGATGGATCTGGAGATTACCACATTTAGTGAGGTAACCACTAAGAAAGACAAATATCATATAAACCACTTATATGTGAAATTTAAAAAAAAATTATACAAATGAACTTATTTACAAAACAGAAACAGACTGATAGACATAGGAAAAAAACTTATGGTTACCAAAGAGGAAAGGTGAAGGAGAATTAATTAGGAGGTTGGAATTAACATACATAAACTACTGTATATAAAACAGATACTCAACAAGGACTTACTGTATAGCATACTCTACTCAATATTCTGTAATAACCTATATGGAAAAGAATATGAAAAAAAATAACACAATGAAGTATCACCTCAGTTCAGTTCAGTCGCTCAGTCATGTCCGACTCTGCGACCCCATGAATCGCAGCACACCAGGCCTCCCTGTTCATCACCATCTCTCGGAGTTCACTCAGGCTCACGTCCATCGAGTCCGTGATGCCATGCAGCCATCTCATCCTCAGTCGTCCCCTTCTCCTCCTGCCCCCAATCCCTCCCAGCATCAGAGTTTTTTCCAATGAGTCAACTCTTCGCATGAGGTGGCCAAAGTACTGGAGTTTCAGCTTTAGCATCATTCCTTCCAAAGAAATCCCAGGGTTGATCTCCTTCAGAATGGACTGGTTGGATCCCCTTGCAGTCCAAGGGACTCTCAAGAGTCTTCTCCAACACCACAGTTCAAAAGCATCAATTCTTCAGCGCTCAGCCTTCTTCACAGTCCAACTCTCACATCCATACATGACCATTGGGAAAACCATAGCCTTGACTAGGCGGAACTTAGTCAGCAAATTAATGTCTCTGCTTTTGAAAATACTATCTAGGTTGGTCATAACTTTTCTACCAAGGAGTAAGCGTCTTTTAATTTCATAGCTGCAGTCACCATCTGCAATGATTCTGGAGCCCAAAAAAATAAAGTCTGACACTATTTCCACTATTTCCCCATCTATTTCCATGAAGTGATGGGACTGGATGCCATGATCTTCGTTTTCTGAATGTTGAGCTTTAGGCCAACTTTTTCACTCTCCTCTTTCACTTTCATCAAGAAGCCTTTTAGCTCCTCTTCACTTTCTGCCATAAGGGTGGTGCCATCTGCATATCTGAGGTTATTGATATTTCTCCCAGCAATCTTGATTCCAGCTTGTGTTTCTTCCAGTCCAGCATTTCTCATGATGTACTCTGCATATAAGTGAAATAAGCAGGGTGACAATATACAGCCTTGACGTACTCCTTTTCCTATTTGGAACCAGTCTGTTGTTCCATGTCCAGTTCTAATTGTTGCTTCCTGACCTGCATACAGATTTCTCAAGAGGCAGGTCAGGTGATCTGGTATTCCCATCTCTTTCAGTATCACCTCATACCTGTCAAATGATTGTCATCTAGGATACTGCAATCAGCAAATGTTGTCAAGTATGTAAAGAAAATGTAGTACAGTGTTGGTAGCAACATAAATGGGTTCAACCACTATGGAAAAATATGAAGTAAAGTGAAAGTCACTCAGTCATGTCAGACTCTTTCTGACCCCATAGACTATACAGTCCATGGAATTCTCAAGGTCAGAATACTGGAGTGGGTAGCCTTTCCCTTCTCCAGGGGATCTTCCCAACCACAAATTGAAACCAGGTCTCCCACATTGCAGGTGGATTCTTTCAACTGAGCCACAAGGGAGGCCCAAGAATACTGGACTGGGTAGCCTATCCTTCTCCAGCAGATCTTCCCCACCCAGGAATTGAACTGGTGTCTCCTGCATTGCAGGCAGATTCTTTACCAACTGAGCTATCAGGGTGTTGCTAAAACAACTACTAGCAATTAGTAGTTGCAATTTAGTTGCTAAAAAAACTACTAGCAATTTAGTCCTACTAAAAATAGGACTACAAGCAATTCCACTCCTAGCTATATATCCAAAGAAAATGAAAACACAATTTGAAAAGATATGCACCCCAATGTTGATAGCAACAATATTTATAATGGTGAAGATGTGGAAGCAACCTAAGTGTCCATCAACCGATGAATTAATAAAAATATATTGTATGTGTCTGTGAATATATATACACATATATATATTCACAATACATATTATGTGTATACATACACAAAGATGTACATAAAAATGTCATTCTCTGTTATGATTATCATTTCTTGTATACATGCACAATAAGAATGAAATTTTGCCATTTGCAACAGCACAGATGGAGGGTTTTATGTTAGTGAAATAAGTCAGACAAAGACAAATACCATATGCTAGCACTAATATATACAATCTATAAAATAAAACAAATGAATATAACATAACAAAGACTTACAGATATAGGGAACAAACTAATAGTTGCCAATGGGGAGAGAGAAGTCAGACGGGCATGAAAGGGGTAGGAAATTAAGAGGTACAAGCTACTATGCATAAAATAAATAGGTTACAAAGATATATTTATAGTGTAGAGAAAAATACCTTTAGTAACTTTATATGGAGTATAATATATAAAAATACAAAAAAAAACAAAGCGTATATTATAATTGGCATATAAAGTAGGTTAATTTCATATTATAAATATTAACTATAATTTTTAATGGATGAACTATGTTTATTATTTCAGTTAAATCTATTTCCAAGTATTCTGAATCCCACATGATGATACCTGTAATGCAAATATTGAACATGTGCGTGCATGTGTTTGCTAAGCTGCTTCAGTCATGTCCAACTCTATGAACCATAGACCACCAGACTCCTCTTTCCATGGGATTCTCCAGGCAAGAATACTGCAGTGGGTCTCCATGCCCTACTCTAGGGGGTCTTCCCAAATCAGAAATTAAACCTATGTCTCTTGTCTCCTACATGGGCAGGTGGGTTCTTTTACTACCAGCACCACTTGGGAACATATATTTATTCAAAATTTGTATCACAAACAACTAAACATTAAAAATAACCTGTTCTTCAAACTCATGGTTACCAAGGGGAAGGGTGGATTGATGGGATAGTTAGGGAGTTTAAGATTGACTTGTACAACCTGCCATAATTAAAATGGATAACCAAAAAGGACCTATTATATAGCACAGGGGAATTCTGCTCAGTATAATGCAACAACCTAAATGGGAATAGAACTTGAAAAGGAATAGATACATAGGTATGTATAACTGATTCACTTTGCTGTAAATGTGAAACTATCACAAAATTTTTAATCAATTATACTTCAATTAATATTCAATTTCCATATCCTCCTAATTTTCTTCTTCAAAAATAAGGCATGTAATATACCAAATGTTAATTGAATTTTTCACCACAATTCATAGTCTCCTTGATTTATGAAGGGGAAAGTATAATTAGATAAAAATAGGCTTTGGTTTATTGTTCCATTTTAAGATTTTTTTTTGGTTGTGTAAGAGTAAACTGTACATTTTGGGGCATGGAGTATAAAAAAGTTACTCTAGTAAAATAACTGTTATCTATCAGAAATAACTCCTAATAATCAGTATTTATTTATAAATGTTTAATTTGAATGATGTTTAGAACCACTGTAACTTTATTTTTAGGATAGCTTCATTATTTGATTTTTCTATAATATTATAGTGTTCAACTCTCTACAAGGCTTAATTAATTATGTATCATATATACACACATATGTGGGCTTCCCAGATGGTGCTAGTGGTAAAGAATCTTTCTGCCAATGCAGGAGAAGTAAGAGACACAGGTTTGATCCTTGGGTTGGGAAGATCCTCTAGAGGAAGGCATGGCAACTCACTCCAGTATTCTTGCCTGGAGAATCCCAGGTACAGAGGAGCCTGGCATGCTACAGTCCACAGGGTTGCAAAGAATCAGAAACAACTGATAGCAACATAGCACACACACACAAACATATTTACATATGCATCTTATAAGTAACTGTCTTTTTATAGAATATATAAGCAAATTAAAAAGTTAACCCAGAACTAATTTTTTGCAACATAGCACACACACACAAACATATTTATATATGCATCTTATAAGTAACTGTCTTTTTATAGAATATATAAGCAAATTAAAAAGTTAACCC
Source organism: Cephalophus harveyi (assembly GCA_006410635.1). NCBI lineage: Eukaryota > Metazoa > Chordata > Mammalia > Artiodactyla > Bovidae > Cephalophus > Cephalophus harveyi. The sequence continues at coordinate 8,853 of SJYT01034628.1, forward strand.
AGAACTAATTTTTTCTTTACTGTTAAATAGGGAATTGTTAAAGGCTCTATCATGTCATTTGTGTCATAAAGGCACAGATTTTAAATTTAAAATAAGCAGAGATAACATATATTGGTTGCCTTCATTATACTGTGTAATAAATGACTGAACACATAACATGAGCATTGCTTTCAGTAGGAAAATATAAACAGAGCAATAACAGTTCAGTAGGGTGAGTGATTCTTTTTCAGATTAAAATTCAAATAGCAAGTTAATGCTTCACAGTCAAGATTTTAGGTGCTTTGCCCTTGGTTGCAAAGAAAAGACTACTACTATGGCCAGGAATAAGAGCCCAGCATAGAAAAACAAAGAGAATTCAAGGAATGGAAACAAAGGGATAAAATATTTCATGACATTGACACTCCCAAGGATGAATCAAGCATGGAACTGTACAGAGCACACAGGAATGGAGTAAGCACAAGAGACTCCACTAGACGGAATTATGCAGAAAGAAGTGCAAAGAGAGTGAGATAATGGCAAGCAATTGACCATAATGAATGCAGCACAAATGCTCATAATTGACAGATATTCAGCAAAAAAAATATTGAAAATTCTGACTGAATCAGAATAAAATTAAGAATTGTAAGTTGATCAGAATACAGTGAACAAAGATTTTTACTGTGCATGTTTATTATGTGTGCTGAGTCTCTTCAATTGTGTCCAACTCTTTGTGACCCTATGGACTGTAGCCCACCAGACTCCTCTGTTAATGGGATTCTCCAAGCAAGAATACTGGAGTGGACTGCCATTTCCTCTGCCAGGGCATCTTCCCAACAGAGGGATCAAACCCATATCTCTTACAACTCCTGCACTGGCAGGCAGGTTCTTTACCATTAGTGCCACCTGGGAAGCCCCAATAATGTACATTAAATAAGTATAGGTGCCACCATAGAGTATAATTGATTTTTCTCTATAAATCTGTTAGAAATAAGACAATAATATTTGTTTAATCCTTAACAGTATTTAACACATAGGCAATTGAATTATATTTATTATGTGTTTTAAAGTCAAGTGAGAAAAAAGAAATTTGGCACCACTTATAAAGTCCTATCACCATTAAGACTCATTTCTATCTGAGTCTCTTATAGCTCCTATTTTAAAAGTATGATTAATTTTGGTGAAAGAAACACAGCAAAAAAATGAAAGAGGAAATGTATATAGACATTGACAACAAAAAGTATAATCATACTCAAGCCTAACTATTGAAATTTTTTAATCTGTCCCCCAAGTAATTGCATATATCTATGTATGGCACCCCACTCCAGTACTCTTGCCTGGAAAATCTCATGGATGGAGGAGCCTGGTAGGCTGCAGTCCATGCTAAGGGTCGGACATGACTGAGCAACTTCCCTTTCACTGTTCACTTTCATGCATTGGAGAAGGAAATGGCAACCCACTCCAGTTTTCTTGCCTGGAGAATCCCAGGGACAGGGGAGCCTGGTGGGCTGCCGTCTATGGGGTAGCACAGAGTTGGACACGACTGAAGTGACTTAGCAGCAGCAGCAGCATGTTTCCTTCTTCCTATGGAGTCTCTACAAGTTGATTTTGCAAGCAATACCCCATTACACAAAACTGTCTGTGAAAAGAAGAAAAAGTTTAAGGAATCTGCCTTCCAAGGTACTGAATTAGCTCTTTCTAAAACATAACTATTGACAAAGTCACCAAATACAAACTGGCCAAATGAACTGTGTTTTCACCCATAAAAGATGATGACTTGATCATTAACATCTCAGATTCCTTTCTAGCAGAAAATAATATTGCATTAATTAAAAAAAATTAGGTACATACTTAGCATTTAATGGGCTCAATTAAATGCTCTGTTCAACCCCCAATTCTGAAAATACAGGATTTCTTCTTGTAAGAAAGAAAATCAGACCTCATGTTCAGTTCTTGTAGTCAACTTCCTACATAAATTCTCACTGCAGTTAAGTTCTCACACAGGCAAAGAGAGATTGAGATCCTTTAACTATCTTTTCTCTCCTCACCTGACAAAAAATATACAAAAACTGAGTTTAGATCTCCTGCAGTTTTAGGAAAGAGAAGCATTCTCTTTATGTGTGATTAATGGAGTTACTGAAATAGAAAAATATCATGGAAATTTTAACAGTTACTCTTGTGCCATTATGGGTCATTATTAAAGTTATTAAATTCAAATTACTAAAAAGTAAAGAACAATTACTGGGTAAATTAGAAAACCATGGGAATGCAAGATTGTAAAAAAAAGTCTCAGAAGAAATTATAGAAGAGGTTTGAGTTTACATATTAGAATTTATTGTAAATGAATTTACTGTCAATAAGGTTAGAAAATGTTAAGGTAGAAAAATAAATTATAAAGTATTGAAGCTTGACAGTGACATTACACAGGCATCGCATGTCTCCACAACAAAGGGTCACCAAAATGATTTGAAATGCTTTGAGGAAGAACTGATAAAACTCATCCTGGAGAGATAAGATGGATGTAAAAACAGTAGGAGGTAAAAGAGATAATCTAGAAGTTATCAAGAACAATGAAAATAAATATACACAATATTATTTTGGAAAAATAAAATTTTGGGAGGCTATTACATCACAATTATCCCTCATTATGTACTATCTAGTCTACTAAACTTTAGCAATAAAATCCAAGCAAAAGATAAAAAAGAGAAACAAAGTTTACTATTCATTGTCCAGTTAAAGGAGAAAATATATTGATAATCACAGAAAAAAACAAGTGTTTTTGGAAACTGATATTGTCTATGAAGGAAAGGAAATTGATGCTGAGATTATATTTTTAAAGGAATTTATTTAAAGAATAATGGAAAGTTTTTGAGAAATTAACTTTAAGCCAAAACTTATTAATAAGTATGAATAGCTTGGCAAAATTATTTGGAGTATGGAGTAAAAGGAGTCAACTAATAGAGAGTTGTGCTTCAAGAAAAGAGAGATAAAATTTTAAGGACCTAAAAGAATTGCCCAGACCCTGACAGCAAGCCAAAGTAGAAAGAGTAAGTGGATAGTTAGATCGACAAAATATAAAACTACAAATGTATCATGAGGGCAATGTTAAGATTTTTTTTTTCCTTTCTCTTGAATGCAATACAAAGCTATTGAAAAATTTAATCAGATAAATGGCATCACCCAATTTATATTTTATGATTCTTTCGGCTGCTACTGGCAGATTGGATTAGTTGGGAATGATAGTACAATAGCAATTTTTATAGAAGATAAGGCAAAATGATTAAGACAGGTCGGGGAGGGGGGTAGAGATGGAGGTAACTTGTCAGAGTTGAGCCATCATTTTTGTGGCAAAATTGGTAGGATGTAGTGTTTACTTATATGTAAGTGTTGTTCTCCTTTATCCCTTGAGCAACTAGTGGGTGGTGGTGTTATTTACTTAAAACAATGAATATTGGAAGAGGAACAAGTTTATTTGAAGATAAGAAAAAATTAATTTTGGTCATATTAGGACTGAGATGATCAAGAGATATTCAAATGTACATGTATAGTAGATTGTCATTCATACTTATGGGTACTGAAACCCAAAAATGAAATCAGAACTGGTGATATATATTTTGGGAAAGATAAGGGTATAAATGGTTTCAAAGGCAGGCAGGGAGATGGCATGAGTTAAACAAAGTGTATTTAGTATGAGGGAAAAAAAAAGGTACAATGCAAAGACCTGAGGCTATATGAAAAAGAAACAGCCAGCAAAAAATCATAGAAGAAAACACAATAAAGAAAGAAAAATCCAAAACCAAAGAACGTATCATGAAATTAAATTAAAGAAGTCTACATTAATACAAAGAAATTGGCCAAATGCATCGAATAATGATGAGATATATATGAAGTACCCTTGATCATATTGGGAAACCTGGGTTAAAAGACCTTATCCTGCTTTGGTAGCTAGTAAACCATGAGTAAATTAGAAAATCATTCTTCAGTTCAATTTTCTTAAAGACAAACTACAGTTAAAAAAAACATATTTCTCATATTGTTATGAAGGGAATAAGTACATTATAAACTGTTATGTTTGTGTAAGGTAGACTTTACCACTAATATTTTTTTAATGTATTGACTTTATAAAGATGATAACAAGACATTTTAAAGCAAGCCAATAATACTGAATTTATATAATTCATCAATTTATATCAATTTATATCATTTAGCCAGAAAGTGAAGAACTAAAGAGCCTCTTGATGAAAGTGAAAGAGGAGAGTGAAAAAGTTGGCTTAAATCTCAACATTCAGAAAACGAAGATCATGGCATCTGGTCCCATCACTTCATGGCAAATAGATGGGGAAACAGTGGAAACAATGTCAGACTTTATTTTGGGGGGCTCCAAAATCACTGCAGATGGTGATTTCAGCCATGAAATTAAAAGACACTTACTCCTTGGAAGGAAAGATATGAACCTAGATAGCATATTCAAAAGCAGAGACATTACTTTGCCAACAAAGGTCCGTCTAGTCAAGGCTATGGTTTTTCCAGTGGTCATGTATGGATGTGAGAGTTGGACTGTGAAGAAAGCTGAGCACCAAAGAATTGATGCTTTTGAACTGTGGTGTTGGAGAAGACTCTTGAGAATCCCTTGGACTGCAAGGAGATCCAACCAGTCCATTCTAAAGGAGATTAGTTGTGGTCATGTATGGATGTGAGAGTTGGACTGTGAAGAAAGCTGAGCACCAAAGAATTGATGCTTTTGAACTATGGTGTTGGAGAAGACTCTTGAGAATCCCTTGGACTGCAAGGAGATCCAACCAGTCCATTCTAAAGGAGACCAGTTCTGGGTGTTCTTTAGAAGGAATGATGCTGAAGCTGAAACTCCAGTACTTTGGCCACCTCATGCAAAGAGTTGACTCATTGGAAAAGACTCTGATGCTGGGAGGGATTGGGGGCAGGAGGAGAAGGGGACGACCGCGGATGAGATGGCTGGATGGCATCACTAACTCGATGGGCATGAGTCTGAGTGAACTCCGGGAGTTGGTGATGGACAGGGAGGCCTGGCGTGCTGCAATTCATGGGGTCACAAAGAGTTGGACATGACTGAGTGACGGAACTGAACTGAACTGAAAAGTATGTTATATAGATTCATTATTGGTCTAATAAAGTTTCAACAACTTGGAAATTTTTCATACAGATTGAGCCAAAATTTCTGTTCCAGGAAATGTTGATGTAAAACTGGATTTTTAAACTTTATTGTTACAAATAAATGTATATGATTTTTTCAGCTGTAATTATTTGCAACCTATTTGATGTCTGCAAAGGTGGCTTTGGTGCACAGACCTTTAAGTGGCCCACAAATATATCTCCGCCTCCCTCCTTAAGAGTGGCTGGGACCTGTGACTTCTTCTCACTAATAGAATATGATAAATGTCTGTGTTAGTCACTCAGTTCTGTCTGACTCTTTGTGACCCTATTGACTGTAGCCTGCCAGGCTCTGCATTGCAGGCAGATGCTTTACAGGGAGCTACTAGGGAAGCCCAGAATATGACAAAAATGATGAGATAACACCTAACTGATTAAATTACTGTGGAGAAATAAAACTTTCCTAGATTTCTTAATATTCAGGTAAAAACCCCTGTCTCCCAGTAACAAGTTCACATACTATTAGAATTAGATCCATAGCCATTTGTCTAGTTAATTGCTCTAATTCAAAAGAATAATGTAATTTCTTATCTCTTTAAAGGGGTAAATGGATATGGCCACCAGTAGGTGTCTGGGTTAAGCCCTCAAGGAGCCAGAAAAACTCCAAAGGTTATCTTTTAGGTATTTTCATTTCAAGGAGGAATGAGGCCCAGGAACTTGAAGATTTCTCTAGATTGTAGACCATACACATGGGGTTATCTGTTTTCAGAAGAAATTTTATTTACAGAGCTAAGGGCTAGAGTAAGGAAGACACCCTTCACCAAGAGAGAAAAAATAAATAAAGAGAAGGTATCTTGGTCCTTTATAAGCGTAAAACAATGTTTTCCACACTCCTCTCTATGGGGGCAAGTTCTTCTTCCCTTGAAACAATGACATACGTCCATCTTATAGTTCTAGGGATAAAGATGGAACCTATGAATGATAATGCTATTATTTACTGTGAGATATCTAATTTAAAAATCTATTTCTAATTTAAAACACTTTATGTGGACATTTAGGATGAAATCAGTAGAGAAATATAAAAGATCCAACAGCTCATAAGATTGAAATTTCTTTCTTGCTGATGTCCTCTACTGCTTTCTCAGCTTGCATATTCTGGTGATGCAAGAAACAGGCAATAGCCACCTTGGAACTGAGGCCCAATAAGCTGTAAAAAAATTGAATTTTATCAAAACTACATGAACGTAGAAAACAGGATTTAAACCTTCCAGTGTGATTGCTGTTCAGTTGCTAAGTCATGTCCCACTCTGAGACCCCATGGACTGCAGCATGCCAGGATTCCCTGTCCTTCACTATCTCCCCAAGTTTGTTCAAACTCACGTCCATTGAGTCAGTGATGCCATCCAACCATCTTGTCCTCTGTTGGCCCCTTCTCCTCCTGCCCTCAGTCTTTACCAGCATCAGCATCTTTTCTAATGAGCTGGCTCTTTGCATCAGGTAGTCAAAGTACTTCAGCTTCAGCATCAATCCTTTTAATGAATATTCAGAATTGACATTAGCCCTGGCCAAAACCCAGACTGTAGTCCTGTGAGAGATTCTGCAGAAGACACCTCACTTAAGCTATGACTAGATTCCTGAAACAGTGAGATAATATGAGTTCTGAGAAATTAAGTCTGTGTCTAATTGTTACTAAGCAATGGATTATTAATACTATGGCCTTGGAATCCAGAGCACAAGTTAATAGTACCACACTGTATATTTGAAAATTGCTAAGCAAGTACATCTTAAAAGTTCTTATCACAAGAAAATAATTGTAACTATGTTTGGTGATAGATGATTTACTGTTTTAGTCATTTTGCAATATATACAATTACAGAACAATTATGTTATACAGCTGAAACTAATATAATGTTACATGATAATTCAGCTACAAGAAAAATCTAGAATACAGATAATGAATAATTTCATTAACAAAAGCTTTCTCACATGCATTATTATACAATGTGAACTGTGTCCTGTAGATTATCATTGCTTTTCTAATAAATTAAGAAAGTTGTCTCTTGGGAGGATACTTATTACTCTTTATAAAGTTTCTATAAAATGTAAAGTTTTGATATGATCATTATAAATGCAAACTAATTTGAAAAATGATGTTTCAGAATTGAGGTAATTAGAAAAAATTCTGAGATACACTGGATGAAATATCTGATTTTTTTAAATTCAATACTTAAAAAAAATTATTAAGGAAGACCTTTTCCCCAAAGTTTGTTTGTGTTAATAACTTTAATGTAAAGTACCTATTAAACTAAAATAGCACATAATTTCATGAAGTTGCTAAAGAATTGTTAGAAGACTGTGAATTGAAAACAGTTAAAATCTTATCAGTAAATTTAGCATATCTGTCCAGTTTTTGATCAACAAAACCATCCATATATTACTTAAAGGCATACATGTATGCCCCAGGCATACATAATACATGCAATTTCAAAGTTTGAAGAAAAAATAAAAGCTGTTACTATGAAGACTGCCACTAGCAAGGAAAAGAATAAAAGAAAAATAAGCCTTTATAAAATATAAATTATACTGTTTTCAAGATCCTCATGTGAATTTCATTACATAAAATATGCAATGGCTAAAGAAAAAAATTATAACAATTTAAAATTCTTGCCAAAGAACTGTATGAATAAATATATACAAATGCTATATATTTTGTATTACAGATTATAGATTTTGAAGAGATCATTTTTATTATGCAAATGTTTTATTGAGTATAAGAAAGATCAAGCATGAAAAGCAGATAGACTACAAAGGATATTGAGAAATATGTTTTTAACTTAGCTAAAATCCTATTATTTTCTTTCTTCAGTTGATATAAAAATAAATGCATTTTATATGAACATGAAGCAGCACAACAGAAACAGTAAATAATGTATAAACATCTGTCTCTTTTCAAGATGGCTATTTGCCTTATGTGATTATATGCTGGAAACACTTAATAGATAGAAAATTAGAGCTCTAGGACCCAATCCAACCGGTGCTTAGAAAAAGAAAAACAGTTTATGATCCATATATTCATTTATAGGATAAAACAATAATATACTTTTTGAGACATAATAGTAAAACATATGGTGCTCTGACTGTTTAAAAAGACACAAGTTAATCTTTTCCTTATCATTCCAAGGAAGAAAACAACTGAGTATAAACTCCACTAATCTTTAAACAATTAAAGGTGATTGAGACATATTTGTTACTCTTTCTATCACACACAGCTCTCATAACTAGAGTGATTCATATGCCCATATCATATTTCTATATTAGAAAAGCTTATGTGTGGCTGTTTTAACCAAGGAAGTGACATCAGGAAAATTCTGTTATTAAACATAATGCACATATGTGGAGAAAGGATTGGACAGGGACTAAAAAGTAGCAGGTGATGTTTTAGGAGCTTACTGGTGAGCTTTAGGAGAAATAAAAAATATGTTTGGATTGGTAGGGACAAAGCAAAAGGACAGGAGGAAGGGAATCTAAGATAAATAATATGGGTGATAACACCAGCTGGACTTACTGGTGTGAGAGTCAAAGAAAAGAATACGTTAAGGCTGACTCCTTGGTTTGAGGTTTGAGCAAATAAATCTGGATGAGTGATAAAGGAATGGTACTGATATTCTGTTACTTGATCAGTTTGGCAGGTTGTATCCCCTGCCCCCCAGCCCCCAAAAAAGAGTAGCAACACAATATCTTTGATCATACATCCACTTCTGGAAATAGTAGGATTTTTGATCCTGCACCCAATTCTGGAAGTATCTTAGGGAGACTATTTCCCTTCCTTTGAACCCAGTTGGCTCCTTTTGGCTACATTACCAAATAAGAATGTAAGGTAAAGGATACTGCCTGACCCCTGAAGTTAGGTCATAAAAGGCAATCTCACTCTCAGGTCACTCTCAGGAGGTTCATCCTTGAAAGCCACCATCAGGTTGTAAGGAAGCAAAGACTACCTGGGAGGAAAGGTACTCAAACCAACAGCCTCGAAGCTGAAAGCCAGCACCAACCAACTGATAGGAGAGTGAAGACACCTTCAGGTGATTCCTGATTCCAGCTGACACCAAGTGTAGCAGTGACAAGCTATCACAGACTCCAGCAAGACTCCTCTGGCTGGAATTCTCCAGGCAAGAATACTGGAGTGGGTTGCCATGCGTTCCTCCAGGGGATCTTCCTGACCTAGGGATAAAATCTGTATCTCATGTCTCCTGTGTTGGCAGACGGGTTATTTACCACTAGTGCCACCCAAAAGGCAGACTTGTGAGAGAAATAAATGACAGTGTGCCTTAATCTACTCAGATGTAGTTGCTTGGTTAGTGCTTTTCTTATTTGTGTGTGTATGTGTTTGTGGAGCAGGGGAAGTGGCTGTGCATGTGCATATGCTTTTGCAAGAAAGGCAATTTATCAGTCTGATCAAGAGTTCAATTATGAATGTGAACCTCAGAGAGATACAAGTTTATGTATCCAATGTGCAGTTGGAAGTGAATGTGGAATTCAAAGGAAAACTTTAGCCCAGAGATGAAAATGTAAAGGCATGGGCTTCCCTAGTATGCTCAGATGGTAAAACACATGCCTGCAATGCAGAAGACCTGGGTTTAATCCCTAGGTCGGGAAGATACCCTGGAGAAGGAAATAGCAACCCACTGCAGTATTTGTGCCTGGAGAATTTCACTCACAGAGGAGCCTGGCAAGCTTCAGTCCATGGGGATGCAAAGAGTCAGACACGAGTGAGTGAGTAACACACACATAAATAAAATTACCAAGAGATCTAGTTAAAATAAGTAAAATTTTTTTAAGTAGCTAAAAAAATTACATAGAATAATTGGATTAAATCATCAAAATTAATGCTATGCTCTGCAAATTATCAGGTCTCAGGTGTTAGGTATTGGCACACAATATATTTCTACAATGAGAATAATATAACAATAATATAACAATAATTACAGTAACAGATTATTTAGTTTACTATATGGCAAACACTGTATTATAAAACTAAGCTATCTGTACATAGAATCTAATTTTCTCACTAGATTAAAGCTATTTTTTTTTTAATTTCCTCACTTAAGAGATGTGGAAATGAAGTCTAAAGGAGAATGATAACCAACCCATAATCACGTAAGCAGTGACTGGCAAAATCTTAATTTTGGCTTAATTCTATGTGACTACAGCTAAATTATGCTGATCTTTTCATATAAAATTTTTTCATTTGTTCATAACCAAAATAGTTTTATATTGCTTATGTATATATATATTTCTCACTTCATAATGTTCGATATTCCTATACCTTGCTCAGAGATTACTGAATTTTCATTTTCTCTCAGGGGATTCATCATTATGGGGTCTCATCTCTTTAATGACTGGTTGTTTAAAACAATTCATAAACAAACATTTTAGAAAGCTTGTAAAAATATATATGCATTTTCAGGCAATAATAAAAACACTATTACTTCCTCCTTGGCATTATGTTATGTGCTGTGTGCTTGTGTAACCCTTTAGATTATAGCCCACCAGGCTCCTGTGTCCATAGGATTCTGTAGGCAAGAATTCAGGAGTGGGGAGCCATTCCCTTTCCAGGAGATCTTCCAGACCCAAGAATCAAACCCAGGCCTCTTGCACTGCAGGCAGATTCTTTACTATCTGAGCCACCAGGGAAGCCTGACATTATATTTCTCTTAAATTGTTTAAAGAACAAAATGTAATTTTACATATTATAAAGCTGAGAGTTTACAATAAAAATTATAAAATACAGGGATAAATATAATGTTCTGAAATAAGCAATTTATGATCCCACCAAAAAATAACAAATGTTATATTCAACTAATATGTCAACTGCAGGTCTCTGTTGTGTTTATATTAATGAGGACATTTTACAAAAACAAACATCTACATTTTTTTGCACTCTTTTAAAGAATGGTGACCAATTTAGAAGATGTGCATCTTTGCGGATTCTGACATGTAGCTATCCTTGTTCAATTGCTGACCACTGAAACTGCAAAAGCCAGGCTTCAGCAATATGTGAACCTTGAACTTCCAGATGTTCAAGCTGGTTTTAGAAAAGGCAGAGGAACCAGATATCAAATTGCCAACATCAGCTGGACCATCGAAAAAGCAAGAGAGTTCCAGAAAAACACCTATTTCTGCTTTATTGACTAGGCCAAAGCCTTTGACTGTGTGGATCACAATAAACTGTGGAAAATTCTGAAAGAGATGGGAATACCAGACCACCTGGCCTGCTTCTTGAGAAGCCTGTATGCAGGTCAGGAAGCAACAGTTAGAACTGGACATGGAACAACAGACTGGTTCCAAATAGGAAAAGGAGTACATTGAGGCTGTATATTGTCACCCTGCTTATTTAACTTATATGCAGACTACATCATGAGAAATGCTGGGCTGGAGGAAGCACAAGCTGGAATCAAGATTGCCTGGAGAAACATCAATAACCTCAGATATGCAGATGACACCACCCTTATGACAGAAAGTGAAAAAGAACTAAAGAGCCTATTGATGAAAGTGAAAGAGGAGAGTGAAAAAGTAGGCTTAAAGCTCAACATTCAGAAAATGAAGATCATGGCATCTGGTCCCATCACTTCATGGCAAATAGATGGGAAACAGTGGACAATGGCTGACTTTATTTTCTGGGCTCCAAAATCACTGCAGATGGTGATTGCAGCTGTGAAATTAAAAGATGCTTACTCCTTGGAAGGACAGTTATGACCAACCTTTGCAGCATGACTGAGCGACTTCACTTTGACTTTTCACTTTCATGCATTGGAGAAGGAAATGGTAACCCACTCCAGTGTTCTTGCCTAGAGAGTCCCAGGAATGGGGGAGCTCGGTGGGCTGTCATCTATGGGGTCACACAGAGTCGGACATGACTGAAGTGACTTAGCAGCAGCAGCAGCAGATAGCATATTAAAGAGCAGAGACATTACTTGGCCAACAAAGGTCCATCTAGTCAAGGCTATGGTTTTTCCAGTGGTCAAGTATGGATGTGAGAGTTGGACTATAAAGAAAGCTGAGCTCCAAAGAATTGATGCTTTTGAACTGTGGTGTTGGAGAAAACTCTTGAGAGTCCCTTGGACTGCAAGGAGATCACTCCTCGGTTTTCATTGGAGGGACTGATGTTGAAGCTGAAACTCCAATACTTTGGCCACCTGATGTGGAGAGCTAACTCATTGGAAAAGACCCTGATGCTGGGAAAGACTGAGAGCAGGAGGAGAAGGGGATGACAGAGGATGAGATGGATGGATGTTATCACCAACACAATGGACATGGGTTTGTATGAACTTTGGGAGATGGTGATGGACAAGGGGGCCTGGCGTGCTGCAATTCATGGGGTCGCAAAGAGTCGGACACGACTGAGCAACTAACTGAACTGAACTGATAACTGTGAAAGACTGAAGGAAAAATATAACTGCTTTTTAAATGCAGATTCCCTTTTTATGTCTTTCTTTCTAACCTCCAACTTCATATTTTGATTCATGGTGAGTTTCAGGTATTTATAGGCCCTATTCATGTTGCATAAACATAATGCTTATTGACATTTTGCTGATCAATTTCTGCTCTTCTGTTTCAACACTTTTCATTTCACCACTCCTGATAAAGGAAAATCAAGGTTAAGCTATAAATTCTGTACCAGTGGGAAGCATTCAAATCTTTGGTTTGACTTTAGAATATAAGCCCAAGCCATTCAACATCTTTTACTGCTTTTCAACAGCCCTGAAGGGTTAAAATTTTGCTTTCACATAAGTTAAGATCTCTAGAAAATATTTAGCTTTCTAGTTATAATTTCACTGAGTTTTGCATTTCACTCTTCCAGATATTGCCTTAGTGACAATTTGTAAATAGTGGGAAATATATTTAATTTCATAATATTTTACCAACAAAGAATTTTTCCTGTTATTATATTCTAAAGTATTCTTTCTCATTTTTTAACAGGTTTATTTATGCTTATCTTATATGCAGTCTTCCCTTATGTGAGATAAAAAGGTAAATTTATAAAGGTCATAGAAGTGATTGTGGGAAAATGCCATGCT
>SJYT01034628.1:23991-50369 GCA_006410635.1 Cephalophus harveyi
GGACTCAATGAATGTGAGTCTGAGTGAACTCTGGGAGATGGTGATGAACAGGGAAGCCTGGCGTGCTGTGATTCATGGGGTCGCAAAGAGTCGGACACGACTGAGCGACTGAACTGAACTGATAGTTGTACAATACCAAAATAAGTACTGACAAGCACATTCAAGAAACCTATTGATCCTTCCATATGATGTCAAAAGATAATATTGACAGATTTTTTTTCACCAAATTATCTATTTCCTGTTCATAAACATAATAGCTTTATGATAAAGAACTGGCATAAATTTACTTAACTAATAATAATTATGTCTAAATATAATTAAAGTTCAGTTCAATTAAATCAATTTGATTTTTGCTTCAAATCTTATCAAATGTTATTCCAAGTTTAAAGATACATTTTAACATTTAAAAATTTGTCTACAACTCATTTTCTATATATGTCATGGTCATATTCTAACATCCATTTAAATAAAATAATTATTTTCATATTTGTATTTATCTTTTCATTAAGTTTTCATACCATGTATTATCACTGTCCTTACTTTTCTTCTCAGTTATATACATGAAGAAATTAGCCTGGATTCATGAAAAAATTGATAATATCCAAAAATGACAATATAAGGGATCTTAAGAAAAGAATAATCCATGCAGTTAACAAATTAGTTAAATTGTCTAATTGTAAATACATCCTGTTGAATTTGGCCAAAACAGGGCACGTTAAAATTTTCTTGGGAAAACCTTTTGTAACCTCCAGGTACTTTGCATTATCTATAATCACAGTCATTTCTGAAGAGAATCTGTGAATTTGGTTCTTAAAACCTTTAGATTGACCTGTTCAGATTCCAGTAAGTACAGGGAGATGCTGAAGCAATGTTTCCAGTTAAAACAATGATGACTTGACCAAGTCTCCACACATTCAATACATACTCTGCTTTATTTCTGGAAATACTTTAACTGATAGTTACAGAGCATGATAGCTGAGAATATGAATTTTGAAACTGGCCCTGCTTGCTTTTCAATATCATCACAACTTTCAAGTTTCATATCTTTAAGAAAAATTCCATATCATGTGTTCCACTGAGTCCTTTGTTTTGATTTGAATTTTTTTCCCAAGATTCTTGAGGGGAAATATCAGGAGGATCAGAAAGCCTCATTCATTAGAAATGTCTCTTGAATTCTTCCCATCATATAATTAGAAATCTTTTGTTATAATACCAGTTAAGGTTCTTGTTACCGTCAGTCCAGATTTGTCAAGTAGGTACCCAAGGAGTTGCTTTCCATGTGGTAGATTTAGTCCTTGCTCCCTTTTCTTTACTTCCCCCTAAATCACAATGATAGTGCCACAACTTTCATCATGTTCCATTGAGGTACTACTAAAGTGTGCAAAGTAAATGTTTTCACCCTATTGATCTTGAGTTTAGCCATTGACTTATTTTGGCCAGTGGAAACTGGAGGAGAATAACCATAATTACTTCTGAGCTGAGCCTTTGAGATTCAGCAGGTATTTCTGCTTGTGCCTGTATGTCATTACCAAGAAAATGTCCTGGTATACCCTGATCTCAGGATGAGAAACTGTGGGACCTGGGGACTGAACCCAACCTGCAATCTATAGCAAGCCTAGACAATTGGCAACCTGAAGGCAAAGAGCTTCAGCTGACCTGCAAAACTATGAAAGAGAAGCTATAAATGTCCATTGTTGTGAGCCACTGATATATTGAGGCTCTTTGTCATATAATAAAAATTCAGCCTTCAGGCTCTCTTTCCTCTGTTTGATAGAATGCACCTCAGCCAGTTTTAACCACTGTACTACCACTGGAACTCTCCAGTTTATTGCTCAAATGTTTTATTGTTTCCAATCACCTAACAAAAAAATTCCCATTTTAAACTGATTGTTCACAACCTGGCAACTATTTACCTTTCTGGCTTATCTTCAAATACACCTAAAACTAAAACTATTTGTCCTAGCCCACTGATGGATTCATTGCTCCAAAAGCATTTATCATTTATTTCCTGGTTTACCCTGTAGTTCATTACTCACCTCCTTTCTTAAAGTTCCCTTCTTATTCTTTTTTTTAAGCAATACATGTCTTAAAGTTTTAAAATATTTCTAGATAATAATCTCTTGTGCAGAATATCAAAAGTATTTTGTAACCGTGTAGAAGAAATAGGCCACTGATGTTCATGTAAGGCTAAGTAAAGATGATACCCAGTACTCTTCATTCCTGAAATCCTGGAAGCCACAGATGCTGAGTGAGATTTTCAGTTCAGTTCAGTCAGTTCAGTCACTCAGTCATGTCCGACTCTTTGCGACCCCATGAATCGCAGCACACCAGGCCTCCCTGCCCATCACCAACTCCCAGAGGTCACTCAGACTCACGTCCATAGAGTCGGTGATGCCATCCAGCCTTCTCATCCTCTGTCGTCCCCTTTTCCTCCTGCCCCCAATCCCTTCCAGCATCAGAGTCTTTTCCAATGAGTCAACTCTTCACATGAGGTGGCCAAAGTACTGGAGTTTCAGCTTTAGCATCATTCCTTCCAAAGAAATCCCAGGGCTGATCTCCTTCAGAATGGACTGGTTGGATTTCCTTGCAGTCCAAGGGACTCTCAAGAGTCTTCTTCAACACCACAGTTCAAAAGCATCAATTCTTCAGCACTCAGCCTTCTTCACAGTCCAACTCTCCCATCCATACAAGACCATGGGAAAAACCATAGCCTTGACTAGATGGACCTTGGTTGGCAAAGTAATGTCTCTGCTTTTGAATATACTATCTAGGTTGGTCATAACTTTTCTTCCAAGGACTGAGCATCTTTTAATTTCATGGCTGCAATCACCATCTGCAGTGATTTTGGAGTGAGATTTTAGTGTGGTTTAAATAGCTTCCATATTCATGGTACTTTTAGGCTACTCCAGAGAGACACTATTGTCTTAACTGTGTTTACCATGTTAAATAAATATTTAAAAAGCAATTGAATGACTATCCATCTCAAGCAGAAACAGAAATGAAAGAAGATGAACCTTGTTTTTCCTTAGCTCTGATGATGTTAGTATGACATTCTTCTGTTTTGAATTATAATCATTATAATGATTGTAATGTTATAAGTTAAAGTTATAAATCATAAATATTGTTTCATGAATATTTTCTCCTATGAAGCTTTCCCCCTTATTGGAATGACTCCTTTCATGTTTTAACTTTTATACAAATTGACAATTTAAACTGATACATCTAAATCCCCCAACTAGACTTTAAACCTTGAAGAGTCAAACAAGTTCTTCAGTTCAGTTGTTAAATTCAGTCGCTCAGTTGTGTCTGACTCTTTGCAACCCCATGAATTGCAGCACGCCAGGCCTCCCTGTCCATCACCAACTCCCGGAGTACACTCAGACTCACGTCCATTGAGTCAGTGATGCTATCCAGCCATCTCATCCTCTGTCATCCCCTTTTCCTCCTACCCTGAATCCCTCCAAGCATCAAAGTCTTTTCCAATGAATCAACTCTTCACATGAGGTGGCCAAAGTACTGGAGTTTCAGCTTCAGCACCATTCCTTCCAAAGAACACCCAGGACCAATCTCCTTCAGAATGGACTGGTTGGATCTCCTTGCAGTCCAAGGGACTCTCAAGAGTCTTCTCCAACACCACAGTTCAAAAGCATTAATTCTTTGGTGCTCAGCTTTCTGAACAGTCCAACTCTCACATCCATACATGACCACTGGAAAAACCATAGCCTTGACTAGACGGACCTTTGTTCTATGTAACTCCAAAACCTAAATGTTATCCTACATACTGTAAGTAAAGTATTAGAGGAGAAAGAATACTAAGTTTTTACTCCTAAAGATCTAAGTGCAAAATATGCATACATGCATGTTCAGTC
The DNA here is from genome assembly GCA_006410635.1 of Cephalophus harveyi. Lineage (NCBI taxonomy): Eukaryota > Metazoa > Chordata > Mammalia > Artiodactyla > Bovidae > Cephalophus > Cephalophus harveyi. The sequence goes on from SJYT01034628.1 coordinate 27,861, forward strand.
ATGTCTGACTCTGTGACCCCATGAGCTCTAATCTGCTGGGCTCCTCTGTCAGTGGGATTCACCAGGCAAGAATACTGGAGTGGGTTGCCATTTCCTCCTCTAGGGGATATTCCTGACTCCAGGATCAAACCCACATCGGCAGTGTCCCCTGAATCTCCTGCATTGCAGGCACATTCTTTGCCACTTGATTCATCAAGGAAGCCCTGAGCACAAAATATGATTGTACCAACTGGAAGTTATGATAAGCTATTAAACTCTCCATACTGTAGATTAATCATGTTTGAAAAGGTGGGAAATGAGGGGGGTGGGTGTGTAGGTACTAAGATCTAATATGTTTGGGACAAGGTATTTAGTTAACAGCTCTTAGACATCAATCTCACTTCACTAACCTCAAACTCTAAAATAAGACAGCTTTCACATGAAAGATTTGTTCTATTCTGGGAGCCCCCATATCTACGACATTGTTTCAATTTATGATTAAGATTCTAGAATGTTTAGTATTTTCCAGAACTGCTTTTCACCAATATTTCAGTGTCCCATTGCTATCTCCAGCAAATCCCAAACAGAAGTCAAAGAACTCAGACCCACTGGACTGTCCCTAGAAATGCAGAGAAGATAATCTAAGCATCACAGCAGAGTTGGGCTGTGTATCTTCCAAGCTTAAAGAGTAGATTATTTGTTACCGTGGGAGAAAAACTAAAAAGGAAATGAGCACACTGTTTCTGTTTGATTTTAATTTAGATGTTCTTTCCTGGCACAGATTAAAATTGACAAAAGTTATATTTTATCTAACTAGGTAACAGCTTGAAAGCCAAATTTAAGTAGGGCCACTTGAAGAATCCTCTGTCAAATATCAAAGCTCTGAAATTCATAGTGTGATGCCACAGTGGAGGTCTGATAGCTCAGACTGCCTGTTAGGCACTCAATAAATATATGACAACAATTGATTAAATCACAGATGCAGCTTAATGATTAAGTACTGCATACCTCTCACACTGTATCAGTAACAAACAGCTGTTTATTTGCTTTATCAAAATCATCAACTTTAGCATCAATATGATGACCATAGAATATACATCATTGTCTGAAATTTCATGTAAGATTTTCAGTTTTAAAATGAAGTCTGACTAGTAATAGTCTCTGATCCAACTTTTAAAACCTTCCTCCTAGATTCCTGTAAATGGAGAGGAGAAAGATGTTTTCTATTGTATGTTAAAGCCAAGTCCCTAAAGTTATTGCCAAAAATAAAGAGAAATTTTTAAGTAACTAAAGCCACAGAGCTACCTTGACAAACTCAATTAATTGAACAACTTTTGCCTCTTTATCTTCCAAAACAAAGTGAACTTGCTACTCTTGGAAATCGGTAGAAAGTGACTCTAATCCACAGTCAATTTCTTGATCAAAAGGCATCAGACCTGTACTCATTAGTGTGGGTGTTCTTTGACGTTGCCTAGTATCCTTCACTTCCAGTTCCTAACTATTATCAGAATCTTGTTAAAAATTACACTAGAATTTGCATAATACAATTTGCCTTCTTGTCATAGCAATGCCATAGAAAGTTTACCAAGACTGCAAAGAACACTTATCAAAACTGTGGATCTCACTCATGCTTTCTGGGGAATATGTCAGTTCTAATTAAATAATAATTTCAAAGGAGGCAAGATTAGGGGACAAAGAAAGAAACAGTGTTACAATACAGAGTAAAAAGAACATCATCCTGAAATGAAAACTTTATCAGAAAAAGATTCTACAGTATACCTTAAGACATGTTAGAAAATATTCTGCATTGTCATTAATAGGTTATAAGCAGATATAAAGAAAGAAGTGTCTGGAGGAGGAAATGGCAAACCTCTCCAGTATTCTTACCTGGAGAATCCCCAAGGACAGAGAAGCCTGGAAGGATACAATCCATGGCATCAAGTTGGACATGACTGAGTGACTAGCAACAAAGAAGAAAATGTAATACACAAAGGAAAGCCAACACTTGAGATTCTTTGGAATAAAATGCTAGCTGTTTGTCCTGAGTAAGGACTAAAATACAGTCTTAAAATATCCATTGAAACAAGAAGAAAGTTTTATGCAGAAAATAATCTTCAGAGATCTAGAGTAGATAACACAGAGGAGATAGACAAGGAGAAAAAGTTATAAAAGAAATACAGGAACTATGAAAGCCAAAGAATGGAAACCTGAAATTTAAAAAATAAGTACTTCTGAGGAATGTAAGAAATAATAGCTAGAAGAATAATTCAAGATATAATTAGAAAGAGTACTACTAACACTTAAGTTGTGTCAGTTTGCACCAGAATGTCACTCCAAACCTAACAATGAGAAAAGTCTGATTTTTTTTTAATTCAACAAGGAACTGAAGTTAACAAGGTAATAAGGTAAATTTCTGAATGTTGAGCTTTAAGCCAACTTTTTCACTCTCCACTTTCACTTTCATGAAGAGGCTTTTTAGTTCCTCTTCACTTTCTACCATAAGGGTGGTGTCATCTGCATATCTGAGGTTATTGATATTTCTCCCGGCAATCTTGATCCCAGCTTGTGTTTCTTCCAGTCCAGCACTTCTCATGATATACTTTGCATATAAGTGAAATAAGCAGTGTGACAATATACAGCCTTGATATACTCGTTTTCTTATTTAGAACCAGTCTGTTGTTCCATGTCCAGTTCTAACTGTTGCTTCCTGACCTGCATATAGGTTTCTCAAGAAGCAGGTCAGGTGGTCTGGTATTCCCATCTCTTTCAGAATTTTCCACAGTTTATTGTGATCCACACAGTCAGAGGCTTTGGCATAATCAATTAAGCAGAAATAGATGTTTTTTCTGGAATTCTCTTGCTTTTTCTGTGATCCAGTGGATGTTGACAATTTGATCTCTGGTTCCTCTGCCTTTTCTAAAACCAGCTTGAACATCTGGAAGTTCACAGTTCATGTATTGCTGAAGTCTGACTAGGAGAATTTTGAGCATTACTTTACTAGAATGTGAAATGTGTGAGATTTGTGCAATTGTGCGGTAGTTTGAGCATTCTTTGGCATTGCCTTTCTTTGAGATTGGAATGAAAACTGACCTTTTCCAGTCCTGTGGCCACTGCCGAGTTTTCCAAATTTGCTGACAGATTGAGTGCAGCACTTTCACAGAATCATCTTTCAGGATTTGAAACAGCTCAACTGGAATTCCATCACCTCCACTAGCTTTGTTTGTAGTGATGCTTTCTAAGGCCCACNGCATTGCCTTTCTTTGGAATTGGAATGAAAACTGACCTTTTCCAGTCCTGTGGCCACTGCTGAGTTTTCCAAATTTGCTGACAGATTGAGTGCAGCACTTTCACAGCATCATCTTTCAGGATTTGAAACAGCTCAACTGGAATTCCATCACCTCCACTAGCTTTGTTTGTAGTGATGCTTTCTAAGGCCCACTTGACTTCACATTCCAAGATGTCTGGCTCTAGATTAGTGATCACATTTTCATGATTATCTGGGTCGTGAAGATCTTTTTTTGTACAGTTCTTCCGTGTATTCTTGCCACCTCTTCTTAATATCTTCTGCTTCTGTTAGGTCCATACCATTTCTGTCCTTTATCGAGTCCATCCTTGCATGAAATGTTCCCTTGGTATCTCTAATTTTCTTGAAGAGATCTCTAGTCTTTCCCATTCTGTTATTTTCCTCTATTTCTTTGCATTGATTGCTGAAGAAGGCTTTCTTATCTCTTCTTGCTATTCTTTGGAACTCTGCATTCAGGTGCTTATATCTTTCCTTTTCTGCTTTGCTTTTCACCTCTCTTCTTTTCACAGCTATTTGTAAGGCCTCCCCAGACAGCCATTTTGCTTTTTTGCATTTCTTTTCCATGGGGATGGTCTTGATCCCTGTCTCCTGTACAATGTTACGAACCTCATTCCATAGCTCATCAGGCACTCTATCAGATCTAGGCCCTTAAATCTATTCTTAAATCTATTTCTCACTTCCACTGTATTAGGGCTTTTCATGGGAAAGCTATCCCACAGTCTGGGTTGCTATCTCAAGCTAGATCCTTCAGATTTCCCTCGGGGCCTTCATGCTTTGTCCTTCCCCTAAATCAATGCAGCCCGTGTCTCCCTGTCCAGCCCCCTCTTGCTAGTGGGGGATGTGAGTGTCTGGGCTGCTCCACTGGGAGTTGCTGTTCGGCATGTAATCTGTGGTTTTAATTATTTATTTATTTTTCCTCCCAGTTATTTTGCCCTCTCAAATTCCAAGGCTCGCCATAGACCTGCCAGAGAGAGTGTTTCCTGGTGTTTGGAAACTTCTCTCCCTTTTAAGACTCCCTTCCCTGGACAGATCTTTGTCCCTACCTCTTTTGTCTCTCTTTTTATCTTTTATTTTGTTCTACCTCCTTTCGAAAACAATGGTCTGCCTTTCTGGGTGCCTGATATCCTCTGCCAGCATTCAGAAGTTGTTTGTGGAATTTGCTCAGCATTTAAATCTTCTTTCGATGAATTTCTGGGGGAGAAAGTGGTCTCACCATCCTATTCCTCCGCCATGTTAGGACCGCCTCCCAAATAGTCTTCTTAAGGTATATTATTATTTACGATGTCTTGTGGGTCTAAACATTATACATTACTAGTGTTTTTGTTTTTTATTGCTGTATATAACAAATTACCACAAACTCAGTGGCTTAAACCAAAACCCCTTTATTAGCCCACAGTTCTATTGGTCAGAAATCTGGACATCTCATTGGGGTTATATGCTTAACCTCTCAAAAAGGTTAAAAAATCAGTGTTGGTGAAACTAGACTCTTATTTGAAGGTTCCATGGAAATATCTGTCCCCACATTCATTCAAGCTGTTGACTGAATTAAGGTCTTCATGGTTTTAGGATTGGTGTCCCTGTTTGTTTGCTACAGTCAACCAGTAGACTACTATGAGCTCTGGTTGAATGCAACCTGCCTGCATTCCTTGGCACATGGCTTCCGCTATCCTTAAGCTAGGAGAGGCATATCAAAATCTTACTATGCTTCAGATATTTGACTGCTTCATCTGCCACTTGGTCGAGAAAACACTACTTTTAAAGGATTCACCTAATTGGGTCAGGTTCATCCAATAATCTCCATATTTTAAAATGAATCATTGTTTAGTTTCTAAGTTGTGTCCAAATCTTTGCGACCCCATGGACTGTAGCTCTCCAGGCCCCTCAGTCCATGTGATTTTCCAAGCAAGAATACTAGAGTAGGTTGCCATTTCCTTCTCCAGGGGATCTTCCCGACCCATGGATTGAACCCACATTGCCTGCATTGGCAAGCAGATTCTTGACCACTGATCCACCAGGGAGGATCCATTGACTGGCACTTCAATTACATAAACAAAAATTCCTTCATAGTAGTTGACAGGTTAGTGCTTATTTGGTTAACCAAGAGATAGGAATCTTGGAATGATATATTTAAAATTCTGCTTATCAGAATTAGTTTACTCAATTATAGTGAACACATTCCTAAATTTTTCCTTCTTTTGATGTCATTATATCTCTATTCATTTGTATATAGGACTTGAGATTTCTCCATTAGTGCTGGTTAAGACATGTTAGTTATTTGATTTTTGTGTTTTTTCCCCTTCCATATTTCACTTGGGTTTTAAATTTTAAATATTGACTGACTGTTCAGCACATGAAAATTATCATTCAATTGTATTTTAGCTTCCATTGTTTCTGTAAAGAATTCAGAATCACCTAAATATTGTCCATCTAAGTATTGCTTCCTTGAAGATAATGTATATTTGTTCTCAAGATAGTTTAAATATGTTTCTTTTTCTTCAGTTTTCAACAGTTTTACTATGATGATCCTAGGTATGATTTTTTATATATTTATCCTGATACATGTATACATTATTTTTTGAGTTTATGCCTTGATGTCTCCCCCCACCCCAAATTTGGAAAGTTCTGTCAAACAAATATATATTTTGCTTCTAGGAGTTTAAAGGCAGAAATGGAAAATAGGTAGAAAAAAATATTAAAAATGTATAAACAAATTTATAGATTATTTTTAAGTGAGTTGTAAATATATTGAACAAATTAATGTTATCTGATGCTGGGAGGGATTGGGGGCAGGAGGAAAAGGGGATGACAGAGGATGAGATGGCTGGATGGCATCACCGACTCGATGGATGTGAGTTTGAATGAACTCCGGGAGTTGGTGATGGACAGGGAGGCCTGGCGTGCTACAATTCATGGGGTCGCAAAGAGTTGGCCACGACTGAGCGACTGAACTGAACTGATCATCTTAACCATTTTAAGTGTATAGTTCAGTGGTATTAAATACATCCATTTCTTCAACCATCATTGCCATCCATCTTCAGAACTCTTTTCCTCTTTTAAAACTGAAACTCTGTACTCATTAAACAATTATTACCATTGTCCCTCCCCCAGCATCTACAAATCTGACAGTTGAGGGGAAATGGATTTCTTTCCCAGTATATACTATGGGCATGTGAATCTTAAAGAAGAAAGAAAAAAGAAACAAATCTGGGGGTTTGAATATGAGCTTCATCTGTTGTAGTTTTAGTTCTGAGTAGGACTTCCCTGGTGGCTCAGACAGTAAAGTGTCTGCCTACAATGCGGGAGACCTGGGTTCGATCTCTGGGTTGGGAAGATCCTCTGGAGAAGGAAATGACAACCCACTCCAGTACTCTTGGCTGGAAAATCCTATGGATGTAGGAGGGTGGTAGGCTACAGTCCATGGGGTTGCAAAGAGTCGGACACAACTGAGCGATTTCACTTCACTTCAATACCAGCTATATCACTGGCCAGATTACTAACTCTAGGTTCCTGTCTGGCTTACATGTTCATCATAGCTTGTGTTGTCTTGTTGGTTGAAATAAACCAGAATGCACCAGACACAAGTTATACTAGTCCTTGCAAGACCATTTCAAATGAAAAGAATGTTCTGAGAATAATGTGATATTAGCATTAGGGTTGGGGAGAAGTGTAAGAGTACAGGATATTGAATAAAGTGCATTTTCTTGATTTGAAGATGCCATAGAGTGCCCAGCACAATCAATAAGCAAACTCACATCATGAAATTTTGTGGAAATGAGTGTGAATAGCATTTCCTACAGTGTTTTGGAAAAGAGAATAATAAAATGTATACACAATGTCTAAACATTAGAATACTTTCTAGTTCTCAACAGCAACATTAGAAACTATAAGACAGTGCACAATGCCTTTCAAATGCCCAGAGAAAATAATTTCCAATCCAGAATTCTCTTCTCACCCACAGGATCAATCTAGCATGAAGGTTAAAAAAGAAGAGATTTTCAGATACACAAATTCTCACAAAATTTATCTTCCCTAAACACTTTTTCAACAAATTACCAGAGGATATGTACCCCTAGGCAAGGGATGCCATGAATGCAGAAGACACAAGATCCAGGATTCAATACAGAAAAAGGACAAAGGAATTCCCAGGATATTGCTGCAGATAAATCCTAGAAGGCAGCCAAGCATCAGACCTTAGCAGAAGGGCAAAACAAGAGTAGTGTCTCCAGGAACAAAGTGAATATTATAAGTTACCTGTTATGCTTGACTATAGAAGAGTTATAGATGATATTTTATATTATCGATAGGGTCTATAGGCATGCTCAGAGCTTCCCTGGTGTCTCAGATGGTAACAAATCTTGCAATGTGGGAGGCCTGGGTTCGATCCCTCGGTTGGGAAGATCCCCTGGAGAAGGGTATGGCAATCCACTCCAGTATTCTTGCCTGGAGAATCCCCACAGACAGAGGAGCCTGGTGGGCTGTGGTCCATGGAGTCGCAAAGAGTCAGACACGACTCAGTGACTAAGCACTGCACAGCATAGGCATGCTAAATACGTGGAAAAGCAAAGAAGAAAGAAAAGTTCTCGAAGAACTTAAAATGGAGCAGGAAAGACAGTGAAATGAGTGGCACAGCTATGAACAATATTTGTATATTCATAATATAAACACTATCAGTTTTAAGTGGTTCTACTGATTATGTCTAATTATTACAACTTTTTGGTCAGAAATTATGATTTTCAACTTTTAATTTAACACTTTGAAAAGTGAAAGTGAAAGTCAGTTAGTCGTGTGTGACTCTTTGAGACTCCATGGACTATACAGTCCATGGAAATCTCCAGGCCAGAATACTAGAGTGGGTAGCCTTTCACTTCTCCAGGGGATCTTCCCAAAACAGGAATTGAACCCAGGTCTTCGGCATTGCAGGTGGATTCTTTACCAGCTGAGCAACCAAGGAAGCCCAATTTAACACATTAGTCGTGGTGGTCATGGTGTTGGTTTAGTTGCAAAGTCGTGTCCAACTCTTGCGACCCCATGGACAGAGGAGCCTGACAGGTTACAGTCCATGGGATTCTCCAGGCAAGAATACTGGAGTGGGTTGCCATTTCTTTCTCCAAGGGATCTTCCCAACCCAGGAATCAAACCCGGGTCTCCTGAATTGTAGGCAGATTCTTTACCAACTGAGCCACAAGGGAAGTTTTGCGTGTAATAATAGGCAAATTGGCAGCTATGATTCAGGGTCTGCAGAGGTGAAAAAGTCCCTATACAAGTGTCTCCCTCCAAAGGTCCCTGGTGCTTGCCCACTTCCTGATCCGGACCAGACAAACTCAGCTCTGGGGCAGATTTTTCCTTCAGTGCTAAGAGGATGTGGCTTGCAGGCATAACGTCGGAGGAGCTCTCTCTAACGCCAGTGTCAGCAGCTTCCCTTTCATCCCCGAGGTCAGCTCTGGACTCTTGCTGCTTCAACAAGATGCTGCCTTCCTTCTCCAAAGCCTGGAGTAAAGTTCCATGAGCTGTCTGGACTGACGGGCTTCCTCTCTCTGGTCAGGCACCTGCTGGAGGGTGTTCCGGAGCCCCTGGACTGCCACATGATTTTGGCCTAGTTTCTGAGGCAGCTCCGAACATGGGACATCAGTGAGCATCTGGAGCTCCTCCTTGGCCATCAGGATGGTGCTGGATAGGTCTTCCTTCAGCTGCCTGGCCACATTCTTCCACTTCAACGCTGCCCCGCTGTCTGTTTCATCTGTCGAAGGATTCTTGGGTTATCCAAGCTGTACCTCCATCTGAATTGTGTGTCCACTTCTCATTCCCAGCCAATGCCACAAACTTAGTATTGGCAGGAAGACACGGGAAGTAATTATCGTCATCCACTATGGTGCCATCCTCTGCCAGGACTAGGGTGGCTGGCGCCTGGGACTTATCTATGGCCAGAACGTCACAAGCCTTGTTCCTCAGCTCCTCGAGGCATGAAGCCTCCATGTCGTGCTGATCCCGGCTGTTGTTGCAGCGCAGCAGACACTGCTTTAGAGCCCAGATCTTGCTGGGTTCTGGAGCTGCAGGTCCGCTGGCCACCTCCATTCTCTTCAGGGTGGGGCCAGACTGACGCAGAGAAGTCAGGTAGTTCTTCCCCAACTCTACCCACCCCACAGCATGCTGGAAAATGGAGCTGAGCAACCAGGGAAGCCCAATTTAATACATTAGGAAAACATAATCCTGTTCCTAAAGCTTAATCATTTCCATGCAGTAGAGTACTACAGTTGAATACATGAAAAATATGTTTTAGTCAGACATAATATTCTTTCAGGCAAGCCGTGTTGAATTTGTGGAGCAGATCCTTTTCAGAAATGCTACATTGTTCTAAAATTAAATTAAAATTCAAACACTTGGAACACAGAAATTAACTCAATTTATATTAGAAGATATAATAAAAGATTTTACATAGTTCAATGTAGGATAATTGTTATATAAAGTGTATCTAGATGATTCTGCAAATTTATTAAAACTCAATACTGTATGATATGATAGTTTTATATGGTAGCTTTCCAGAAAGCTCATATTATCCAATTTGCTATAATTATTGGAACTGCACTTCAATTAAACACTTAGCAATTTCCTTGTTCTTTTTGAAATATTTTGAAACCCATTAGTGTGTCAGTGACTTGGCATTGCTCTCTAATTGCAATAGATTTCGAGTGATAAAAATTGATTTTTTTGTAACGTACTTTGTAGAGTCAGCATTGGTTACCTGAATACATTACAATTCTCTTAAAGCATTATTTGATGTTGTTAGAAGGTTTCATTGTCTGAATTCAAGATTATATATGCAGATTATTCTTCACTGCAGAGTGATTTGTATTTTGAGCAAATGTAATGAAATGTGAAATCCTAGGAAATACTAGGATATTGAAAACATATTTTAAAAGCCTCTTTACATATAAAGCTAAATTTGCCACCATAGGTTCAATGTATCTGTTAGCATTTTAGGGATCATAATGTAATATTTGTTATAAGTATATTACAAAGCAAAAACAGAAATACTAAATTTATAATTTCAGAGGACAAACCTTTATCTAATTATAATCAGTAACTTCCACACCATGTACTTTTTATAATAAAAACATTTATTATATTAAAAATTATAGAAAGTACAAAGTCATTACTTTATATCTCAATGGTTTTTTATAAACACCCATATAACCATTATCAAATGAAGAATTAGAACATTACAAGCATCCTTAACCCCCCACTTCTTTTGCCCCAAAGTAACCACTGTTCTGATTTTTGACACCACTGGTTTATTTTCACTGTGTTTCAACTTATATAAAAATTGAATATGGTGGGTTCTGTTTTGTGTCTGGCTTCTTTCTCTCAACCTTTTAATTTGTAGGCTGTAATTTATGTTGCTGCAAGTATCAATAATTCATTCTCAATATAATATATCACACTTTCTTTATCCATTTTACTACTGATGGAAATTTAGGTTGTTTCTAGTTTAGTGCTTTTATGAATAGTGTTAAAGTTGTTGTTGTTCAGTCACTTAGCCATGTCCAACTCTTTGTGACCCATGGACTGGAGCACTCCAGGCTTCTCTGTCCTTCGTCATCTCCCAGAGCTTGCTCAATCTCATGTCCATTGAGTTGGTGATGCCTTCCAACCATTTCATCTTCTGTCATCCCCTCCTCTTCCTGCCTTCAGTCTTTCCCAGCATCAGGGTCTTTTTCGGTGAGTTATCTCTTTGCATCAGGTGGCCAAAGTACTGGAACTTCAGCTTCAGCATCATTCCTTCCAATGAATATTCAGGACTGATTTCCTTTAGGATGGATGTGTTGGAGTCCAAGGGACTCTCGAAAGTCTTCTCCAATATCACAGTTCAAGAGCATCAGTTCTTTGGTGCTCAGCCTTCTTTAAGGTCCAACTCTCACACCCATACATGACTACAGGAAAAACCATAGCATCATTTTTTTTCTCATTTTAGCCATTAGTCTTTAGGAGTATTACATTGAGTCTTTAATATGCATTTTCCTGATGGCTAATGAAGCTTAATCTGGAGAAGGAAACAGCAGTCCACTCCAGAATTCTTGCCTGGAAAATCCCGTGGACAGAGGAGCCTGGTGGGCCACAGTTCAAGTGTCCACAAAGAATCAGCTAGACTTAGCGACTGAACAACACCCCAGTGAAGTTTAATAACTTTGCATATATTTTTTGACTATTTGGTTAATCTGTTGTAAACTGCCTTTCAATATCACTTGCATATTTATCTTTTAAATTATGTTATTATTGATTTTTAGTAGTGTTTGGTATACTAGATATATTTTATAGTTATCCATAATGTAAACAAATCTCTATGATTACACTTTCACTTTCTTACTGGTTTCTATTGATGGATATAACTTTTTCATTTTGATATCAAATTTATTCATCTTTTCCCTACAGTTACTGCTTTTAGCATCCTATTTAAGAATTCATTCATCATCATAGTTCTTAAATAATTTTTATGGAAGTTTTATTGCTTTGCTCTTCACAGTTATTATCCCAGAAGTCTCTGGGATATCTTAATTTCTTCTCATTCTTTTTTCTTTATACTGCTATTCAGCAGTTATTTCCACCATTCAATCTTCCAGGTCACTTGTCTGTTCTGCCTCAATTATTCTCCTATTGATTCCTTCTAGAGTATTTTTAATTTCAGTAATTGTGTTGTCATTGTTTGTTTATTTCTTCTAGGTCCTTGTAAAATGTGTTAAATGTTTCTTGTGTTTTCTTCATTCTGTTTTTGAGATTTTGCGGCATCTTTACTACATTGCTCTGAATTCTTTTTCAGATAGTTTGTCTATTTTCTCTTTGTTTACTTATTTTTTTGGGTTTTTGCCTTGTTCCTTCATCTGTATGGTATTTCCCTGTCTTTCATTTTGTCTGGAAATGGCAACCCACTCCAGTACTCTTGCCTGGAGAATCCCATGAAAGGAGGAGCCTGGTAGGACTACAGTCCATGGGGTCGCAAAGAGTCAGACACGACTGAGCGACTTCACTTCACTTCATTTTGTCTAACTCACTGTGTTTGAGGTCTCCTTTCCCCAGTCTATAGGGTTTACTTCTTGCTTGTGGTCTCTGCTCTGGTGTCTTGTATAGGCTTTGTGTTGGGAGGGACTTCTGCCTGCATTCTGGGTGGGAGGAGGTGAGTTCTTTTCCTCTGATGGATAGGGTCATGTAAGATGGTGTGTTTTGTGGTGTCTGGGCAGCCTGTCTGCTGCTGATTGCATTTGTGTCCCTGTGTTACTTGTGCTTGTGTGAGGCATCCAGCACTGGGTGCTGCAGGCAGATGGGTGGTGCCAGATCTTGGATTTGGATGGAGGCATTCATGGGAGTTCTCACTAATACCCGTTGGGGTCAAGAGTTCTCTGACTGTCTAGTGTCCTGGACTTGGTGCTGCCACTGCTCTTTACAGTTAGATCTATGATATTATTTAAGTGGATGCTGCTGTTGCTGCTAAGTCACTTCAGTCATGTCCGACTCTGTGCGACACCATAGACAACAGCTCACCAGGGTCCCCCATCCCTGGGATTCTCCAGGCAAGAACACTGGAGTGGGTTGCCATTTCCTTCTCCAATGCATGAAAGTGAAAAGTGAAAGTGAAGTCGCTCAGTCGTGTCCGACTCTTCGCGACCCCATGGACTGCAGCCTACCAGGCTCCTCCATCCATGGGACTTTCCAGGCAAGAGTACTGGAGTGGGGTGCCATTGCCTTCTCCAAGTGGATGCTGCACATACATATATGGATGAGATTACGCTGTAATGGGCTTCCTTGGTAGCTCAGCTGATAAAGAATCCTCCTGCAATGGAGGAGATCTAGATTTGATCCCTGGGTTGGGAAGATCCCCTGGAGAAGGGGAATGGATACCCACTCTAGTATTCTTGCCTGGAGAATTCCATGGACAGAATAGCCTGGAAATCTATAGTCCATGGGGTCACAAAGGATCGGACATGAGTGAGAGACATTCACTTCACTTACCCTGTAATATTCTTTAACTTTTTCTTATCAGTCTTTGTTAACAGACTTTGCTCCTTTCTGGGTTCAAGAAAAATGGTATGGGAAGCTGAATAAATCAGCTATTGCTCTATGTGTAAACAATTTTGAAATATCAGTGGCTTAAACAATAGTTTAAGCTATTATGCTGCATCTCTTTACTTATAGTGTTTTCAGTATCATTCAGTTTTAAATATATCCTAATTTACCTTATAATATCTTCTTAGACCTATAAGTTTTTAAAAATTCTGTTTAAATTTTATAAATGTTTATAGTCTTTTTAAAATTGGTACAATTTTTTGGTAATTGAGTTTTAAATTTTGTAGTCTAGAAATTTGATCTACTGTTGCTCATTTTTTGAAATCTCTTGAGGTTTGATTTAAAGCTGAATACTTACTATTTTTATAAATGTTCCATTCACACTTAAAAATATGTATTTGTTAGTAGTTGTATGTAATGCTCTACCAATATCAGCTAGATTAATTAGCTTATTAATGAAATTTTCATGTCTTTTTTATCTTGCTTAATGTATTAATTACTTTGAGTAGTGTGTCAAAAATTCCCACTGTAGTGATATATTTTACAATTATTCCTCATGGTCTGTTCAATTTTTACATAATAATTTTTGAATCAATACTGTTATGTGTCTACCAATTATAGCTGTCAGTTAAACTGAACCATTTATCATGCTATAACGACCCTCTTTACTCGTGTGTTTCAGGTATAGCAGCCATTTTTTTTGTTGTTGTTAGAATTTATCTGGTATATTATTCTTCCTCCTTTACTTCTAATTGCTTTCTGACTATATGCTTTTATTTGTTGCCTTTTGTTGCTAACATATTCAGGAAATAGGTGGATTTTATGTTTATAACCAGATTGTAAAATCTGTTTTTTCCGTTGTTTTCAATTTTCTGTATTTCTTTGATTTCTTTCTTTTTTTTAAAAAAATGATTCAGGGCGTTCACACTATCTTCTATCCCCCACTGTACTTCATCTGTTTGCTTTACCGGTATGCAAGCTATTACATTTTTATAAAATACCCTTGGTGTTGCTACACACACATTTACTTAATAAAATTTCTATTTCATCAAGATCTTTGCTCTCCCAAACAATGCTTTAACTTTCTTTACTTTTGTTTAACCTTACATATTATCTTATGTGATAAATTGCTGTTTAGATTCACCATTAATTATTATTTTCTTTAGTTTTTTTTTTAATATATTTCAGACATTCCTTCTACTGTCACTTTTCTTCTTGATGTATCATTTAGAAACCCCTTTAGTGGATTTCCCTGGTGGCTCAGACGGTAAAGCGTCTGTCTACAATGCGGGAGACCCAGGTTCAATCCCTGGGTCGGGGAGATCCCCTGGAGAAGGAAATGGCAATCCACTCCAGTACTATCGCCTGGAAAATCTCATGGACAGAGGAGCCTGGTAGGCTACAGTCCATGAGGTCGCAAAGAATCAGACACTACTGAGCGACTTCACTTTGGTGATAAATGCTGTGATAAGAGCACTTTAGTGGTATATACTTACATTTATTCATTCACACTGGTTCATATTGTGTGCTGGGCATAAAGTAATATATGCAAAAATCTCTGCTCTCATGGAACTAAGATTCTAGGAAGGGAGACAGGCAGTAAGGAAGATACAACATAAAACATATGTAGTATGTTACATTGTGTAGCAGAATAATAAAGCTGAAAAATATGATATGAAATTTTAGATAGGAGGGTCAAGGAACTTTTGAATCAGACCAAAAGAACTAAGAGAATATGAAGGTATATAATGAAAAAACACTGCAGACACAGGGAACAGATTTTACAAGAGAGCCTGACAAGTTTAAGGTACAGGAAAGAAACAAGTAAGGCTCTAAGAGAAAGAATGATTTGGAGATTCGTATATGTGCCCAGAGATGTAGTGTACATCTTGATGACACTTTTCTCTGTAGGTCATGCTTCACAGTGAGATGGAAGGTTCTTAGAGGTTCCGAAGTGACAGTTGATATGATCTGTTTTAGCAGGTTCACATTGTACATTATAGACTGGGGAACAGCAAACATAGAATCAATAGGTTATTGTGATATCAGTGAGAGAAAATGGTAGCTTGGTGCAGAGTATTGACAATGAAGGTGGCAAGAAGTCAAGGCATTTTTTGAAGGTAAAGCTAGCTGATAGACTGTGGCATTCTGATGTAGGATGTGAAACAAGGGAGAAGCCAAGGATGACTTAAGGGATTTAGGTCCTAACAACTGTCAGGAGATTTGCCATTCAGTTCAGTTCAGTCAGTTCAGTTCAGTCGCTCAGTCGTGTCTGATTCTTTGCAACCCCATGAATCGCAGTACGCCAGGCCTCCCTGTTCATCACCACCTCCTAGAGTTCACTCAGACTCACGTCCATCGAGTCCGTGATGCCATCCAGCCATCTCATCCTCGGTCGTCCCCTTCTCCTCCTGCCCGCAACTCCTCCCAGCATCAGAATCTTTTCCAATTTGGTAACGCTTCTCATGAGATGGCCAAAGTACTGGAGTTTCAGCGTTAGCATCATGCCTTCCAAAGAACACCCAGGACTGATCTCCTCCAGAATGGACTGGTTGGATCTCCTTGCAGTCCAAGGGACTCTCAAGAGTCTTCTCCAACACCACAGTTCAAAAGCATCAATTCTTCGGCGCTCAGCCTTCTTCACAGTCCAACTCTCACATCCATACATGACCACAGGAAAAACCATAGCCTTGACTAGACAGACCTTAGTCGGCAAAGTAATGTCTCTGCTTTTGAATATACTATCTAGGTTAGTCATAACTTTTCTTCCAAGGAGTAAGTGTCTTTTAATTTCATGGCTGCAATCACCATCTGCAGTGATTTGGGAGCCCCCCAAAATAAAGTCTGACACTGTTTCCACTGTTTCCCCATCTATTTCCCATGAAGTGATGGGACCAGATGCCATGATCTTCGTTTTCTGAATGTTGAGCTTTAAGCCAACTTCTTCGCTCTCCTCTTTCACTTTCATCAAGAGGCTGTTTAGTTCCTCTTCACTTTCTGCCATAAGGGTGGTGTCATCTGCATATCTGAAGTTATTGATATTTCTCCCAGCAATCTTGATTCCAGCTTGTGTTTCTTCCAGTCCAGCGTTTCTCATGATGTAGTCTGCATAGAAGTTAAATAAGCAGGGTGACAATATACGGCCTTGATGTACTCCTTTTCCTACTTGGAACCAGTTTGTTGTTCCATGTCCAGTTCTAACTGTTGCTTCCTGACCTGCATACAGATTTCTCAAGAGGCAGGCTAGGTGATCTGGTATTCCAATCTCTTTCAGAATTTTCCACAGTTTATTGTGATCCACACAGTCAAAGGCTTTGGCATAGTCAATAAAGCAGAAATAGATGTTTTTCTGGAACTCTCTTGCTTTTTCCATGATCCAGTGGATGTTGNTTTTTTTTTTTTTGTGGTATCTGGGATTTTCTTTAAAATCATGTTGGAAAGAGCAAGTGGGCAAGGTATAGATGGCCATACTAGTCATATACTGGTTATTGATGAAGCTGGGTGGTGAGTATCAGGGATTCATGAGACTATTTTTCATAATAAACAGTAAAAACAAAACAATTAGACTTGATTCCTAACTTAGAAAAGCTTACAGTCTCTTGGAAAGAGAGATCCAAAGAGACTGTTTTAATGTATTACATGGAGAAACACTTAACTAAGAAAGGAAGACTAGTGTTATAGAACTAAATAATAGCTATTTAAAATAAAATGAACCCTAGCCCATTCTACAATGTAGAGGGTGTGACATGGTTCACTTCATTGGTTAACTATATCTCCATTTGACCCTTTTGTCTTTAGAGACTGGGGAGATGGAAAGAAAAATTAGATTCAAGTGAAATGACCCATGTCTAACCAGAGCATATGGATGAGTCTTTGGATACAAATACTGAAACTAGATTTGGTGTCTTTGCAATGCTGGTGTTTGTAAAGAGGGAAGGAGAATGCTGAGCAACAGTAGAGATGCTTTCATCAAAGTTGGTGGACATTTTTTTTTTTTTGCTATGCTGAGCGATTTGCAGAAATTTCCCAGCCAGGGATAGAACCAGCATCCTTAGCCATTAAATCATGAAGTCCTACCCACTAGACTGCCAGGGTATTCTCACTGGACATTGTATTGAACTGCTTGTGTGTATTGCTGCTATACAGCCTTGTCCATTGTCTCCAGCTCTTCACAAAACGCTACAACACAAATGATTTGTCTGTTTTGTTCTTTTCTTATTTTCCCCTTTGTAGAACATAAGGAAATAAACCTAAGTGCCCCAAGATGGAACACCTCAGTCATGGGAGATAATATTGAAGAACTCTTGGGAAGAAAACTTTAAGACATAGAAGGTAAACTGTAGGAATGCATAGACGTGAGGAGGAGGGATCCAGGATTAGGCTGGAGGTTGGATATGCTGACGTGTGGGTTAAAATTGGAATTGGCTGTGTAAAAAAAGGAGAAGGAAGCTAATAAAATGTAGTCACCAGTATTATGTTGGAAATAGTTTTTCAGGTGCTTTAGTCTGTTAAGCAAGGAGTAAGGGTTCTGGGCAATGTCAATGCTCCAGATGCCCCTGAGGAAGAAGTCTCCAGAAGGGACATGTGTGTTTCTGAGGAGAAGATAGAAAATGCTAGAAGGAAGGTATTGAAGAGAGCCTTTCCTTCGGATGTGTTGCTCCCTGGGCCTCTGGTCTCCACTTTATTTCATACTGTGCTGTGCTGTGCTAACTCATTTCAGCCCGACTCTTCATGACTGTAGTCCACTATTGGCTCCTCTGTCCATGGAATTCTCCAGGCAAGAATACTGGAGTGAAGATCCTCTTCCAGGGGATCTTCCCGAATCTAGGATCAAACCCACGTCTCTTGTATCTCTTGCATTGGCAGGCATGTTTTTTACCACCAGCGCCCCCATACAGTTGACTCTGAGGGCCCAGCAATAACCTCTGCAGAAAACTGCAATTACCATCCAGCAGCATATTTGTTTTCAATCCTTGTTTACTCTGAAATGTGCTTTAAGAAGAAATCAATATGGAATCCCTTTGGAAACATCATCCAACTACTTTAATCATTTAAATTGTGTAGTTTAGCTTTGTGCAATTGTTTGAACTGGCTCTTAAGCTAAAATTGTATTGGTCAATAAAATTTTGGAATCCATCCACTTGGATAGTTTGAGCATTCTTTGGCACTGGAACGAAAACTGACCTTTTCCAGTCCTGTGGCCATTGCTGAGTTTTCCAAATTTGCTGGCATATTGAGTGCAGCACTTTCACAGCATCATCTTTCAGGATTACCAAGATGAAAGCTTTCCCCAGGTGGTGCTAGAGGTAAAGAACCCAAGCCAGTGCAGGAGACATAAGAGATGCACGTTCAGTCCTTGGATTAGGAAGATCCCCTGGAGAAGAAAATGACAACTCACTCCAGTATTCTTGCCTGGAGAATCCCATGGACAGAGGAGCCTGTAGTCCTGGGGGGCTGTAGTCCATGGGGTTGCAAATAGTCTGACACGACTGAAAACTACTTAGCACAAGTAGCACAACTAGCAGTAGAACTGAGATGAAAACAAATAGAATAGATGATGATTTGGGAAAGATTATTAGCAGCTTAATTTGGAATAAATTAACTTTAAAAAATATATCAAAAATCTTTGTTGTTGTTGTTGTTGTTCAGTTACTAAGTCATGCCCCATTCTTTGTGACCTCATGGACTGCAGCACGCCAGACTTCCCTGTCCTTCACTATCTCCCAGAGTTTGCTCAAACTCATTTCCATTGAGTTGCTGATGCCATCTAACCATCTCATCTGTCATTTCCTTCTACTTCCACCCACAATAAATCCCAGCATCAGGTTCTTTTCCAATGATTCTGCTCTTCAGATCAGGTGGCCAAAGTATTGGCCAGCTTCCGCCTCAGCATCAGTCCTTCCAATGAATATTCAGGACTGATTTCCTTTAGGATGGACTGGTTGGATCTCCTTGCTGTCCAAGGGCCTCTCAAGAGTCTCCTCCAGCACCACAATTTGAAAGCATCAGTTCTGCAGCTCTCAGCTTTCTTTATGGTTCAACTCTCACATCCATGCATGACTACTGGAAAATACATNCCAATGAATATTCAGGACTGATTTCCTTTAGGATGGACTGGTTGGATCTCCTTGCTGTCCAAGGGCCTCTCAAGAGTCTCCTCCAGCACCACAATTTGAAAGCATCAGTTCTGCAGCTCTCAGCTTTCTTTATGGTTCAACTCTCACATCCATGCATGACTACTGGAAAATACATAGCTTTGACTAAACAGACATTTGTTGGCAAAGTGATGTCTGTGATTTTTAATATGCTGTCTAGGTTGGTCATAGCTTTTCTTCCATGGAGCAAGAATCTTTTAATTTCATGGCTGAAGTCACCATCCACAATGATTTTGGAGTCCAAGAAAATAAAGTCTGCTACTGTTTCCAGTTTTTCCCCATCTATTTGTCTTGAAGTGATGGGACAGGATGACATGTACTTAGTTTTTTTTATGTTGAGGTTTAAGCCAGCCTTTTCACTCTCCTCTTTCACCTTCATCAAGAGACTCTTTAGTTCCTCTTTGCTTTCTGCCATTAGAGTGGCATCATCTACATGTCTGAGGTGGTTGATAGTTCTCCCAGCAGTCTTGATTCCAATTTGTGATTTATCCAGCCTAACATTTCTCATGATGTGCTCTGTGTATAAGTTAAATAAGCAGGGTGACAATAAATGTCTTGTCATACTCTTTTCTCAATCCTGAACCAGTCAGTTGTTCCATACACAGTTCTAACTGTCACTTCTTGACCCCATACAGGTTTCTCAGGATGCAGGTGAGGTAGTCTGGTATTCCCATGTCTTGAAGAATGTTCCACAGTTTATTGTGATCCACACAGTCAAAGGCTTTAGCGTAGTCAATGAAGCAGAAGTAGATGTTTTTCTGGAATTATCTTGCTTTTTCTGTGATCCAACAGATTTTGACAATTTGATATCTGGTTCCTCTGCCTTTTCTAAATCCAGCTTGTACATCTGAAAGTTCTCAGTTCACATACTGTTGAAGCCTGACTTGCAGGATTTTGGGCAGTACCTTGCTGGCATGTGAAATGAGTGCCAAATCTTAATTCCACCCTTACAGTGGCAATATAGTTTTGCTGGCTGTATCATTTTATTTGATATTTAATTTCTCTTAGCACTCTAAAGAGTCCTTCTTTTAGCTTCAAACTTCCATTGCCATTGCTGATAATTTGGTCTTCAGATTAATTGTCATCTTTTTATAAGTAATCTGTCTTCTGTACCTGCTTTTAAAATCTCTTTATCTTTCACATTGCTTACTGGTCTTCTCATGCCAGTATTCAGCATTCCTCTGTAATTTTTTCCTTTTGTTGTAATCACTCAGGAATTTTCTTTGTCCTTAATTTTCACTAATTTGAATAGATATGATGGTTTTATTTATTTGTTCTGTTTGGATCTAGCTGAGCCCTCTCAGTTTGAGTTCATATGCGTTTCTCTCATTCTCAGAAATTCCCAGCAATTATATCTTCTTATATTGCCCTCTCCAACAGCTTCTTACAGGTGGCACTAGTGGTAAAGAACCTGCCTGTCAGTGCAGGAGACTCAAGAGATTTGGGTTTTATCCCTGGGTTGGGAAGATCCCCTGGAGGAGGGCATGGCAACCCACTCCAGTATTCTTGTCTGGGGAATCCCTTGGACAGAAAGAGCCTGGTGGGCTACAGTCCCTAAGGTCACAAAGAGTCCAACACGACTGAGGAAATTTTAGCATGCATGCAGCTTCTTTTATTTTTTACTAATATTGGACCTTCTAGCTTCTAAATTACCTATTCTTTTAGTATCTTCTAAGTCTTTTTATGACTCTGTTGTAAGATCTTGGAGCATAATTTGGGTCTTTTCCAGCCTCAGTTCAGTTCAGTCGCTCAGTCGTGTCCGACTCTTTGCGACCCCATGAATCGCAGCACGCCAGGCCTCCCTGTTCATCACCATCTCCCAGAATTCACCCAGACTCACATCCATCAAGTCCCTGATGCCATCCAGTCATCTCATCCTCAGTCGTCCCCTTCTCCTCCTGCCCCCAATCCCTCCCAGCATCAGAGTCTTTTCCAATGAGTCAACTCTTCGCATGAGGTGGCCAAAGTACTAACACAACTGAAGCAACCTGGCACA
Source organism: Cephalophus harveyi (assembly GCA_006410635.1). Taxonomy (NCBI): domain Eukaryota; kingdom Metazoa; phylum Chordata; class Mammalia; order Artiodactyla; family Bovidae; genus Cephalophus; species Cephalophus harveyi. The sequence goes on from SJYT01034628.1 coordinate 49,348, forward strand.
GAACAGCACACAACCATGATACCATGCTTTCACCTAAAAATTTACCCATAGTTTATTATTTTTAAACATCTTTCAGATGTCCTTATTAGTTCCATAGGATTTTTGCCCTTTATTTTTTATTAATTAATTCACTTTATATTTCTCATATAGAATTGCAACAGTGGTGGCCATAGATGGAGCCTGAGTTCTCTGCAGGGAAATTCTGGTGTGAATCTGTAGGAGATGGTCATTGGATTCCTGACAGGGAAGCTTGGTGATGACAGTCTCTTTTCAGAGGTCAGCTGTTGGAGAGGGAATCACAGTGGTCAAGACTGGCAGTGCAGCCCCCAGCCGAGGTGTGGCAGTCATCCATACTGGCCATCAGCAGTGACTTCTTGAGTGCAGAGGCCACGATGACGCCAGTGTCTCTGGGGTGGAAAAAGACACTCACCATGGAGGTGGGCGTCTTGCAGGGACAGTGTGGTACTTGCCTGTCTTGTTCTTCCAGGAGCATTGCCACATTGGGACAATGGAGAGCTTGAGCAGGATGATAGCCCCTAGGATGGCCATGATGACTTCTTTTGAGTACTTAACACTCAGAGTGACATGCCCATTGTAGTCCAGATGGCAACAGATACCTTGAACCTGGTCCAATGGTTAGCATAGGTGTGCTTTTGTGGATATTATCTTCAACACCTCATCCTTGAGGCACATCCCCAGGAGAAAGTTGGTGATTTCAGAGTCTGTGATGGGCATGGAGAAGAGAGAAATCTCATCCAGGGATTTGGTCTTCCTGTCCTTTACCAGGAGCCCAGCTTGGCCTTGATTTCTCCACCTCAGTAATGTGGACTGGGCTGCTGCTTCCTACTCCAGGCCCCAGGAACACCAGTTATGTCTGTTCCTTTTGGCGTTTTCCCAGATAACAAGTGCACTTTATTTTAATTGGAACTGAAATACTCTCTATTCATTAAAATTGGTTGACATGTCTTTCATGATGCTTTTACAACACATTCTGCTCCCTTCCCCTCCTTTTTTTTTTTTTT
>SJYT01034629.1:0-23012 GCA_006410635.1 Cephalophus harveyi
AGAGTTTTGCCAAGAAAATGCACTGGTCATAGCAAACACCCTCTTCCAACAACACAAGAGAAGACTCTACACGTGGACATCACCAGATGGTCAACACCGAAATCAGATTGATTATATTCTATGCAGCCAAAGATGGAGAAGCTCTATACAGTCAACAAAAACAAGACCAGGAGCTGACTGTGGCTCAGATCATGAACTCCTTATTACCAAATTCAGACTGAAATTGAAGAAAGTAGGGAAAACTGCTAGACCATTCAGGTATGGCCTAAATCAAATCCCTTATGATTATACAGTGGAAGTGAGAAATAGACTTAAGGGCCTAGATCTGATAGATAGAGTGCCTGATGAACTATGGAATGAGGTTCATGACATTGTACGGGAGATAGGGATCAAGACCGTCCCCATGGAAAAGAAATGCAAAAAAGCAAAATGGCTGTCTGGGGAGGCCTTACAAATAGCTGTGAAAAGAAGAGAGGTGAAAAGCAAAGGAGAAAAGGAAAGATATAAGCATCTGAATGCAGAGTTCCAGAGAATAGCAAGAAGAGATAAGAAAGCCTTCTTAAGCGATCAATGCAAAGAAATAGAGGAAAACAACAGAATGGGAAAGACTAGAGATCTCTTCAAGAAAATTAGAGATACCAAGGGAATATTTCATGCAAAGATGGGCTCGATAAAGGAGAGAAATGGTATGGACCTAACAGAAGCAGAAGATATTAAGAAGAGGTGGCAAGAATACACAGAAGAACTGTACAAAAAAGATCTTCATGACCCAGATAATCATGATGATGTGATCACTAATCTAGAGCATTTCCTTAGGAATCAAATATTTAGGAAGCACTATTTACCTCCCCTTTCATTCACTCTTGCTTTTCAGCAATCCTATATGATAATCATCTTATTTCTTCCCTTCTGAATTCCAAGATAATATACCTGCTATTGTGTTTGGTCCTAACTGTAGTCCCCGCATTTTCAGATCTCAAAATGGTCCTTTTCCTACTTCCTTAAAGCCTTTAGTGCTTAAAGCTGAGGATTCACTCAAATCTCACTTTAAATATTTTCCTGAAGATCATAGTTCTTTACTCATTTTTTTCAGTCAGTATGTTTTGAATGACTTGTTAGCTCATCCTTCTGTATCAGTTTCTTTGATTTTTCCCCAGAGGGAGAAAGTTATAAATCATAAAGAAAATGAAATGATTCTAATATTTTAGCTATTTATATATTCAAGGATAGGGATGGATAATAAATGTTAGAGCAAATTTTTGAAAGACTGAAACATTAGGATTTCATGTTTTTGTATATTTTAAAAAATCTCTTGAGGGGGAGAGACAAATTGGGAGATTTGGGATTGACATATACACACTACTATATATAAAATAGATGACCAACAAAAACCTACTATATAGCTCAAGGAAACTCTGCTCAATACTCTGTAATGACCTATATGAGAAATGAATCTAAAAAGGAGTGGATATATATATATATAAACTGACTCACTTGCTGGACACCTGAAACTAACACAACATTGTCAAACAACTATACTCCAACAAAAAAAATTTTTTTAATAAATAAAAATTATCAAAGAAAAAATTTTAAAAAGCTCTCTAATTGAATTTTTCAATCAAAATCTTGAATAAAAATTCCATACTAAGTAAAACAAATTCTTGTTAAAAGACAGCCCAAGAAATAGTAACTCCCAAGGAAGTCACTAGTGTGGGGCCAAGGGACTGGCCACTGGGGCTTTCTCTGCTTTAATATTTTGGCTTAAAATGTAGAAGGCATGCATATCAGTTCTGCACCTGACCAGAGACTGTGAGGGATCCTGAGGGATATAGGTTTAACATACAGATAACCAGTTGGGAAGCTGTAACTATACCATCGGATGATGGTTAGGGTTAGCCAAAGGCTGTCACTAGTGAATTGTCTACCAAAATCCCTGAGTGATAAAGGCTTTGCTGAAAGTGTCTTTCATGGAAAGTGGGGTGTGGGATTGGGCAGATATGAGCACTGTAGATTCCAGGAGAAGATCCCAATCAAAGAAAGGAGGATGATTAGCTTGTGGGCAGCAATCAGGAACTGGCAGGGAGGACTGGGCTGGAGAAGGCATTTGGAGATTAGTTGAATAAGAGCATCAAGGGAATGCCTGATCTAGATTTAAAAAAAAATCCCAAGGCAAAATCAAATCATTATTTCTGAATAAAACAAAAGGTCAAGAGGCCTGATTGTATGGAGACCCCTCTGAATGTCCCTTTGGAGGCAACCAGCCCTCCCCAGATTAGAGCCTTCAAGTGAGAAGATGGCCAGGAAAAATGGCAGCACTTAGATGCCAACACGTTGAAACACTGAACTAAAATATTTAACAGGAATGAGTGGAAAAGTCTGCTTTTAGGTCTAAAACAATCATTTATAAAAATAGAGAATGCAGGAGACTTGGCCTAACAGCAGTTTGTATTAGAATTCTGAGGAACTTTTGTTAATCAAAAGTTCAGAGGTAGCCAACAGGGATGAAAAAATATCCTCAGACTCAACCTTAGCATTTCCTTGAGGGTCTCACAAAATTCTCTCTGAAAAAGTTTTGTGGTCATATTCGTTTGGAAAATACTGCATGCTCTCTTGGAGATTTACAATATTTCTTAGTTGGTTAAAGGCTCAGAAGAGTGCTGTGGTTAAAAAGTCTTGATAAGCTTTAGTTAATCCAGTGTATTAATCAGGATAGGACAGGTTATACTATAAGAACAAACATCCCTCAAGTGTCAGTGGTTTAAAATAACAAAACTTTATTTCTTACTTATGCTATGAATCCCTCAGGGATCAATTGAGGCTCTGTTTCTTGTCATCACTGGACCTAGGTTGAAGGGGCAATCACCATGTAGAGCACTGAAAGTCACTGGAGCAGATGGAGAAGAGAATATGGCAAAACATGCCCTTGCCCTTAAAGCTTTTACACCCAAGATGATATACATCCCTCCTACTCATGTTCTATCAATCAAAGTAAGTCACATGGCCATACACTACAGGGATGTAGTTTTGTGCTAGATATGAAGAAGAATTTTCTGAAAATTTGAGTAAAGCCCCATCCCAATCATGGCACATAAGGCCTCACAAGATCTGGCCCCTGTTGGCGACTCCAATCAAATCTCATGGCATTCTTTCCTATCAAGCTTGGTTTTAGGCATTCTTACCTAAGAATGCCAGGAGCATACCAGGCTCTTTTCTGCCACAGGATGTTTGTACCTTCTGTTCTCTTTGCCTGGAAGTTTCTTTCTTTACCTTTTATATAGTTAGCTCCTTCCCCTTCTTCTGAACTCAGCTTCAGTGTTTTCTCCACATGCAGGCTTTCCTTGACTATTCACTCAAAATTAATACCTACCTCTTGTCGCTTATTTTCCCTCCTGGTATCCACATTTATCAGTCACAGCATTAGTTGTAAGGTGTAGTTACTGTATCTACCTGTCTTCTGACTCCATCCGTATGTAAGTTCCATGTGGGCAGAAAACTTATCTATCATTTCACCACTGAATGAAGACTAGTTTCTTTTATGGATCTTTTTATCAAGCATATACATGAGAAAATAGTGTAATGAACTCTGACATCTCCATCCTCAAGCTTCAGCAGTTTTCAACTCATGGCAAATCTTGCTTCATCTAGATCCCCAGCCAATCCTCTCCTGAATTATTTTAAAACAATCACCATTATCTGCAAATAATAAATATTTCAGTATGTATCTCTAAGAGATGAGGATTCTTTAAAAAAAAGCAACCACAATATGATTTTCATACCTTAAGATTTTACCAGTACTAATGCTTAGAGCTATTTGGGAAGAGCACAGGCTGTTTCAGAAAGAGGCAAGTGCCTGGTTGGCTGATGAATGTTTCTTGAGCTCCTATCCTGTGCCAGCCATAGATTTTGAAGTGAATCATACAGACAAGGTTCCAGGAGCTGACGTTCTGGGGAAGAGGCAATGGTCAGAAATGTGAAATGAGGTCCCCTTCTCCACAGAGCTGCCCAACATGGGCTGTGTCCAAGTCAGTCTGTATGAACAGGGACTTAAAGATGTCATGGAGAGGTGTTCTGCTTTTCGGGGGGACTGGTCCATCTTAAAGCTTATGGATTCTTATTTTCATGCTGGTTTGGCCCTCATTTGACTCAATTCCTTATTTATGACTCAAAATGCTTGTATGAAAAGCATTTTCTATGGTTTCTCTTTGCAGTAAGTAACCTTGATTTTTCTCATTTCTCTATGATTTACCCCTTATATTTACCAAACAGGTCACTAAGGGGTAGGAGGCCATGACTGCTCCCAGCCCATATGCTGTATCTGTGTGGATTTAAAAGGCATGCCTTGCCCTGGACAAATCAGCCTGTATCAGAGTGCAAGGCTTGGTATGCAGATCACAGAGTTGGGTTTTAGACCCCCTCTTGCCCCTTAAGCAAGCACTCACCCTTGTGTGGTAAAGCACTCTGTTTCAGTATGGGGCAGGCCTGTAGGCGGTTATCTCCTCAGGGTACTTTCCTGATTGTTTTAATTCTGTGCAACTTATCTTCTTGCCCCTGAACACAGGGAGAAATCACATTTAGAATCAAACCCCATACCCGCCAGAAATGCTCAGAGGGCTCAAACAAATCTTGTGTGCACCAGGACCCAGAGACCCCACAGAGACTGAGCCAGAACTGTGTCTGAGTGTCTCCTGTGGAGGCACAGGTCAGCAGTGGACTGCCACGGGGACAGGGGCTCTGGGTGCAGCACACTTGGGTATGGCATAAGCCCTCCTGGAGGAGGTCGCCATTAACCCCACCATAGAGCCACCAGAACTTACACAGGGCTGGGAAACAGACTCTTGGAGGGCACACACAGAAACTTGTGTGCACCAGGACCCAGGAGAAAAGAGCAGTGACCCCACAGGAGACTGACCCAGACTTGCCCGTAAGTGTCCAGGAGTCTCTGGTGGAGGCGTGGGTCGGCGGTGGCCTGCTGCAGTGCTGGGGGCACTGAGTGTAGCAGTGCATGCATGGGACATTTTGAAGGAGGTGGCCATTATCCTCATTACCTCCACTATAGTTTAGAAAGAAAGAAAGATGCCCTAAGTCATGTTCAGCTATTGCGATCCCATGAACTGCAGTCTGCCAGTTTCCTATGTCCATAGGATTCTCCAGGCAAGAATACTGGAGTGGATTGCCATTTCCTTCTCCAGGGGAACTTCTCGACCCTGGAACTGAACCCAGGTCTCCCGCATTGCAGGCAGATGCTTTACTGACTGACATACATGGGAAACTTTTCTAAACTTTTCTGATCACCATAGTTTGTTGCTGCTGCTGCTAAGTTGCTTCAGTCGTGTCTGACTCTGTGCCACCCCATAGATGGCAGCCCATCAGGCTCCCCCGTTCCTGGGATTCTCCAGGCAAGAACACTGGAGTGGGTTGCCATTTCCTTCTCCAATGCATGAAAGTGAAAAGTGAAAGTGAAGGTGCTCAGTCGTGTCCGACTCTTCGCGACCACATGGACTGCAGCCCACCAGGCTCCTCCGTCCATGGGATTTTCCAGGCAAGAGTACTGGAGTAGGGTGCCATTGCCTGGCCCCAGGTAAATAACAGGGAACACAGCCCAACCCATGAACAGAAGATTGGATTAAAGATTTACTGAACACAGCCTTGCCCATCAGAACAAGACCCAGTATCCCCCTCAGTCTCTCCCATCAGGAAGCTTCCATAAGCCTCCTACTCTTCTCCATGAGAGGGCAGACAGAGTGAAAATCACAGTCACAGGAAACTAACCAATCTGATCACATGGACCACAGCCTTTTTTGACTCAATGAAACTATGAGCCATGCCATGTAGGGCCACCCAAGATGGATGGATCATGGTGGAGAGGTGTGACAGAATGTGGTCCACTGGAGAAGGGAGTGGCAAACCACTTCAATATTCTTGCCTTGAGAACCCCATGAACAGCAGGAAAAAACAAAAAGATAAGACACTGAAAGAGGAACTCCCCAGGTCGGTAGGTGCCCAATATGCTACTGGAGGTCAGTGGAGAAATAACTCCAGAAAGAATGAAGACACAGAGCCAAAGCAAAAACAATACCCAGTTGTGGATGTCACTGGTGATGGAAGTAAAGTCCAATGCTGTAAAGAGCAATATTGCATAGGAACCTGGAATGTTAGGTCCACGAATCAAGGCAAATTGGAAGTGGTCAAACAGGAGATGGCAAGAGTGAACATCAACATTTTAGGCATCAGTGAACTAAAATGGATTGGAATGGGTGAGTTTAACTCAGATGACCATTATATCTACTACTGTGGGCAAGAATCCCTTAGAAGAAATAGAATAGCCATCATAGTCAACAAAAAAGTCTGAAATGTAGTACTTGGGTGCAATCCCCCAAATGACAGAATGATCTCTGTTAGTTTCCAAGGCAAACCATTCAATATCACAGTAATCCAAGTCTATATCCCGACCAGTAATACTGAAAAAGCTAAAATTGAACACTGAAGATGGTGATTGCAGCCATGAAATTAAAAGATGCTTACTCCTTGGAATAAAAGTTATGACCAACCTAGATAGCATATTGAAAAGTAGAGATTACTTTGCCAACAAAGGTCCGTCTAGTTAAGGCTATGGTTTTTCCAGTGGTCATGTATGGATGTGAGAGTTGGACTGTGACAAAAGCTGAGCACCAAAGAATTGATGCTTTTGAACTGTGGTGTTGGAGAAGACTCTTGAGAGTCCCTTGGACTGCAAGGAGATCCAATCAGTCCATTCTGAAGGAGATCAGCCCTTGGATTTCTTTGGAGGGAATGATGCTAAAGCTGAAACTCCAGTACTTTGGCCACCTCATGCGAAGAGTTGACTCATTGGAAAAGACTCTGATGCTGGGAGGGATTGGGGGCAGGAGGAGAAGGGGATGACAGAGGATGAGATGGCTGGATGGCATCACTGACTTGATGGACTTGAGTCTGAGTGAACTCCAGGAGTTGGTGATGGACAGGGAGGCCTGGCGTGCTGCGATTCATGGGGTCGCAAAGAGTCGGACACGACTGAGCAACTGAACTGAACTGAACTGAACTGATGAAGACCTACAAGACCTTCTAGAGCTAACACCCCCAAAAGATGTCTTTTTCATTATAGGGGACTGAAATGCAAAAGCAGGGAGTCAAGAATACCTGGAGTAACAGGCAAATTTGGCCTTGGAGTACAGAATGAAGCAGAGAAAAGAGTTTTGTCAAGACAATGCACTGGTCATAGCAAGCACCCTCTTCCAACAACACAAGATAAGACTGTACACATGAACATCACCAGATGGTCAACACTGAAATCAAATTGATTATATTCTATGCAGCCAAAGAGGAGAAGCTCTATACAGTCAGCAAAAACAAGACGAGGAGCTGACTGTGGCACAGACCATAAACTCCTTATTGCCAAATTCAGACTTAAATTGAAGAAAGTAGGGAAAACCACTAGACCATTCAGGTATGACCTAAATCAAATCCCTTATGATTATACAGTTGAAGTGACAAATAGATTCAAGGGATTAGATCTGATAGAACGCCTGAAGAACTATGGATGGAGGTTTGTGACATTGTACAGGAGGCAGTGATCAAGACCATCCCCAAGGAAAAGAAATGCAAAAAGGCAAAATGGTTGTCTGAGGAGGCCTTACAAATAGCTGAGAAAAGAAGAGAAGCTAAAGGCAAAGGAGAAAAGAAAAGATATAGATGTGTATAAGAGACAGGACCTGACCCTGCGCAGGCCACCATCAACTCATGCCTCCACTGGACCCTCCTGGACACTTACAGGCAAGTCTGGGTCAGTCTCTTGTGCAGTCATTGCTCCTTTCTCCTGAGTCCTGGTGCACACAAAGTTATGTTTNGAATAGCAAGGAGAGATAAGGAAGCCTTCCTCAGGGATCAATGCAAAGAAATAGAGGAAAAAAAACAGAATGGGAAAGACTAGAGATCTCTTCAAGAAAATTAGAAATATCAAGGGAATATTTCATGCAAAGATGTGCACGATAAAGGACAGAAATGGTATGGACTTAACGGAAGCAGAAGATATTAAGAAGAGGTGGCAAGAATACACAGAAGAACTATACAAAAAAGATCTTCACAACCCAGATAATCACAACGGTGTGATCACCAACCTAGAGCCAGACATCCTGGAATGCGAAGTCAAGTGGGCCTTAGGAAGCATCACTACGAACAAAGCTAGTGGAGGTGATGGAATTCCAGTTGAGCTATTTCGAATCCTAAAAGATGATGCTGTGAAAATGCTGCACTCAATATGCCAGCAAATTTGGAAAACTCAGCAGTGACCACAGGACCAGAAAAGGTCAGTTTTCATTCCAGTCCTCAAAAAAGGCAATGCCAAAGAATGCTCAAACTACCGCACAATTGCACTCATCTCACTCGCTAGTAAAGTAATGGTCAAAACTCTCCAAGCCAAGATTCAACAGTACATGAACTGTGAACTTCCAGATGTTCAAGCTGGATTTAGAAAAGGCAGAGGAACCAGAGATCATATTGCCAACATCTGTTGGATCATCAAAAAAGCAGAAGTTCCAGAAAAATATCTACTTCTGCTTTATTGATTATGCCAAAGCCTTTGACTGTGTGGACCACAACAAACTCTGGAAAATTCTTAAAGAGATGGGAATACCAGACCACCTGACCTGTCTCTTGAGAAATGTGTATGCAGGTCATGAAGCAACAGTTAGAACTGGACATGGAACAACAGGCTGGTTCTAAATCAGGAAAGGGGTACGTCAAGGCTGTATATTGTCACCCTGCTTATTTAACTTCTATGCAGAGTACATCATGAGAAACACTGGGCTGGACGAAGCACAAGCTGGAATCAACATTGCTGGGAGAAATATCAATAACCTCAGATATGCAGATAACACCACCCATATGGCAGAAAGTGAAGAAGAACTGAAGAGCCTCTTGATGAAAGTGGAAGAGGAGAATGAAAAAGTTGGCTTAAAGCTCAACATTCAGAAAACGAAGATCATGGCATCTGGTCCCATCACTCCATGGGAAATAGATGGGGAAACAGCGGAAACAGTGTCAGGCTTTATTTTTTTAGGGCTCCAAAATCACTGCAGATGGTGACTGTAGCCATGAAATTAAAAGATGCTTCCTCCTTGGAAGAAAAGTTATGACCAAACTAGACAGCATATTAAAAAATAGAGACATTACTTTGTGGACAAAGTTCCATCTAGTCAAAACTATGGTTTTTCCAGTAGTCATGTATGGATGTGAGAGTTAGACTATAAAGAAAGCTGAGCACTGAAGAATTGATGCTTTTGAACTGTGGTGTTGGAGAAGACTCTTGAGAGTCCCTTGGACTGCAAGGAGATCCAACCAGTCCATCCTAAAGGAGATCAGTCCTTGGTGTTCTTTGGAAGGACTGATGCTGAAGCTGAAACTCCAATACTTTGGCCACCTGATTCACAGAACTGACTCATTTTAAAAGACCCTGATGCTGGGAAAGATTGAAGGCAGAAGCAGAAGGGGATGACAGAGGATGAGATGGTTGGATGGCATCACCATCTCAATGGACATGAGTCTGAGTAAACTCCAGGAATTGGCAATGGACAGGGAGGCCTGGCATGCTGCAGTCCATGGCGTTGCAAAGAGTTGGACATGACTGAGTGACTGAACTGACTGACTGAGTGGTATGAATATAAAACATGGCATTTTACAAAATTCTCAATTCCACTGACAGCCAACTATGTGAATTATTTCATAAAAGTTTGCTATGCTTGTCTCATTCTGATGCATTTCTCAAAAATTATATATAAATAATAAATCCAGGGTTTATAAGTTTACTTCCTGTCAAGAAGTACATATCATTATAATGTCTGTTGTTATGAAAATAGTTGTGATTTTTCAGATATAAGGGCATCTCAATAGGTTGAAAATGTGTAGGTGTGTTACACTCCTTCTGTCCTCTAAATTTTCTTCTAATGTTTCCTATTGGAGGAAGAATCCATCACAAGAAGATAAAAACCCTAAAACATGCTGAGATAGCGTACTTTCAATTTGAGAAAGCTAGTTTCCCCCACTATTTAAACAAATGAAAAGGTAGTAGTTCTTTGAATCAAAGAGCTAGCTGAAGTTCTGAACTTTGGTTTACTGTGGTATAGCATGTATATGCTAAGATGCTGGAGGAATGCTATGTGTTACCTTGCCCTGAACCAGAACCAGCAATTCAGTGATGTTCTGTTCTGTGTGTTAGACACAGCTACGTGGGGCTATTGAGCACTTAAAATGTGGCTAGTCTGAGGGGAGATGTGCTGTAAGAACAAAATGCACACTGAATTTCGAGACTTGGAAAAGAATGTAAAATATATCACTAATAAGTTATTAATACTGACTTCATGTTGAAATGGTATTTTAGATACATTGAGTTAAATGTTATGATATTAAGATTACTTTTACCTGTTCCCTTTCACCTTTTACAATGTGATTATTAGAAAACTTAAAGGTATCTTAATTTTAAACTTAATGTGGCTCACATTATGTATTTTTTGGACAGTGCTAATTTAGATATAGATAGTGCTAGCATGATGCCTAGATGTCAACTGTGATGAGGAAAAACTCATCCATTCCTGTGACTATCTTCTCCATTTGGCAATCAGACTGTTGGCCTGGTTTTCTCTATGGGGGACACAGGCAGAGAGGAACGTATTGTGGAGATGGAGTGATAAGGGGCGTGTGCATCATAAGACAGGTTTGCAATGGTGTACTTATTAGGTAAGGGCTTCCCAGGTGACTCAGTGGTAAAGAATCTGCCTGCCAAGCAGGAGTTGTGGGTTCAATCCCTGGGTTGGAAAGATGCCTTGGAGAAGGAAAGGGCAACTCACTCCAGTATTCTTGCATGGCCTGTCATGGACAGAGGAGCCTGGTGGGTCCATGGGGTTACACAGGGTTGGACACAGTTGACTGCTTCTAGCCAGACCTCCACTCATGGTGCCCTGCCTCTCAGGTGTTCTATTAGTCTCTTTGCAACAAATCATATTACCCAAGATGTTCAACTATTTGCAAGAATTTTTCATTACATGTAAGGGCTGCAATATGCACATGGATATTTTCTGTGGAATTTTTGGACAGGAAAAGAACTAACCTAAGTCTGGTGAATTGGGAAAAGGTGGCAAAGCTTTGGCAGAGTCCTAGTTGATATTCTTCATGGCAAATCCATTTTTCTTTCCATATGATGTGAAAGTCCAGACTTCTCTTATCAGGATTTATAAGGTGTAAATCTCTTGTTAAAGAAAAAAAACCCTACTGCTGAAGTTCCTACATGATACCCATATATATATTTGGATTCAGTTACTGTTCCACATTTTCAGCAATGCCTCCTGAATGTTGGATCTTTATTTATAAGAAATAAACTATTTCTTACCATATTTTGATCCAATTCTACAAATGAAGAAACTAAGATTCAAATGCTTATGTAGATTTCCCAAGGCTTCAAATCTGCTCAGTGGTAGGTGGACTGAGGATTTGAAAACAGGTCTTTCTGGCTCCAAAGTTGTTCTTTGCTCCATAACTTACTGCCTCCTTTTAAAACACTTAGGAAGAATTGTTCCAGAGCCACAAAATTCTACATGTGAATAAAAGTTTGGGTATGCTTTAAGGGCTGGTCTTTATTCTAGATTCTAAGAGGTCCTCAAAGTGGGAGGACCCACTGCCAAAGATAAATGGGCAAGGAGGAAGTCAGTGAACACTTTGGAGAAAAGGAAGAAAAAGAACAAGACTGTAAGCCAAATGGCAAATTCTTCATCATTGTCCTTGAAACCCTGGGCAGATCGTGTAATTTCTGAGAGTCTTACTGCCTTTACTTGAAAAATCGAGATGGTGTTTGCCACTCTGCCTCCTTTATGGAGTTATAATATGGACCAAATTTAGATACTCTATGAAAAGAGTTTTGTAAACTATAAAATGCTGTATAAGTTAGGTACTATTAAAGTAAAATTTTGTTTTCATACTGTTATTATTTTTAATATGGTATGATATTGATTCCTCTTAAGTGGGTAATTGTGAAATGAATGAAGAAAAGCTTATTTGTTTCTGTATATTTCAAGGAGAACAAACCTAAAGTTCATCATCTAGAATGGCCATGAGAGAGAATGAATTTTAAACACTTTGTAGTGGTAATACAAAAAGTGAAATGGCCAGAAACTAATGCTCTATGGCCAGAATGGAACTTATGGTCACTTTGGTCAATACGGGACATAAAAAAAAAGACCTGACTGAATTACAGACACATACTGTGTTCTTGGATGGGAAGATTAGAAAAATATTAGTTCCACCCAAATTAATTGATAACATTAACATAATCCCAATCAAGATTCCCACAGGACATTGTTGATAATTTAATTCAATTACTTTAAATTTTATATGGAAAAAGAGCCAGGCTAATTCAAAAAAAAGGAGGAATAAGTGGAGGGTTGGCATTTGGGTTAGACTCCTATCCTCCTTTCGTGGCCCCAGCTCCTCTCCTTCCCTTTGTAGCTGCATCATTCGTCACGTGACTCTGCAGTTCTTCTAAAGGCCCCTTAAGGAGGAGCTGAGCCATGTGATTTACTTTGGCCATTGGAATGTCAGCAGGAGGGGTAAGTCAGTTCTGAGCCTAGGCCTTGTGAGGCCTTCCAGGTTCCTACTTGTTTCTTACATGTCTCATTGAGCCGGTTAGAATGCTGGTTAGAGGAGGATGAGGGATGCATGGGGCAGAGCCGCCTCATGTGACGCATAGACCTGCAGTGAGAAGCAGATTTCCTCAGCCATCGCAGCCTGAATCAGACCCAACTAGATAAGTTGAATTGCATTCAATTTGCAGATGCCTGAGTGATAATAAATGATTATTATTTTACATCCTTAAGTTTTAGGGTGGCTTGTTATGCAGCAATAGCTGACTGATTTGGCCCTATAACAGATGAAAATCTATTGTATTGTTATAACCACTATGAGCTGGAAACAGCATTCAAATCTGAGTCTGTTTTACTCCAAAGACCACATCTTCATTTCCTGAGAAAGTTATTCCAAGGTTTCTGTTAAGAGACAATGGCCATACTATCCAAAGCAATCTATAGATTTAATGCAATCTCGGTCAAATTACCCATGACATTTTTCACAGAAATAGAACCAACAACCCTTAAATTATAAGAAACCATAAAAGACCCAGAATTGCCAAAACAATCCTGAGGGAAAAGAACAAAACTGAAGGCATAGCCTTCCCAGACTTCACACAGTACTGCAAAGCTGCTGCTGCTGCTGCTAGGTCGCTTCAGTCGTGTCCGACTCTGTGCGACACCATAGACGACAGCCCACCAGGCTCCCCCGTCCCTGGGATTCTCCAGGCAAGAATGCTGCAAAGCTACAGTAATCCAAATAACTGATACCATAGCAAAACAAAACAAAACAGGACATATTGATCAATGGAACAGAATAGAGAGCCCCAAACACACCAACAATTAATTAATCTTTGACAAAGAAGGTAAAAATATACAATGAGAAAAGACAATCTCTTCAGCAAGTGGTGCTGGGAAAGCTTGATGGCCACATATAAATCAATGAAGTTAGAACACTCCCTCACACCATACACAAAAATAAACTGGAAATGGCTTAAAGACTTAAATATAAGACATGACAACATAAAACTCTTAGTAGAGAACACAGACAAAACATTCTCTGACATAAAACATAGCAATACTTTCTTAGATCACTCTCCCAAGGCAATAGAAATGAAAACAAAAATAAACAAATGATAAGCTTTTGCACGGCAAAGGAAACCATCAACAAAACAAAAAGACAATCTTGGAATGGGAAAACATACTCACAACTCATATGACTGACAAGGGCTTAACTTCCGAAATATATAAACAGCTCATACAACTCAAGAACAACAACAAAAGAAAAACCAAACAAAAAATGGGCAAATTAAAAAAAAATGGGCAGAAGACCTACGTAGACATTTTCCCATACAGATAGACAATAAGCACATGAAAAGATGCTCAGTATCAATAATTATTAGAGAAATGAAGTCAAAACTACAATCAGGTATCACCTCACACTGGTCAGAGTGGCCATCATTAAAAAGTCTACAAATAATAAATGCTGGAGAGGGTGTGGAGAAAAGGGAACCCAACTAAACTGTTTGTGGGAATGTAAATTGATGCAGCCACTGTAGAGAACAGTATGAAGCTTCCTTAAAAGCCTAAAAATAGAGTTGCCATATGATCTAGCAAGTCCACTCCTGGACATAAATCCAGAAAAGATGGAAAATATAATTCAAAAAAATATATGCACTCCAATCTTGATAGTAATGCTGTTTACAATAGCCAAGACGTGAAAGCAACCTAAATGTCTATCAACAGATGAATGGATAAAGAAGATGTGGTATGTGTAAACACACACACACTCACACACACACACACACATGGGGCTTCCCTGGTAGCTCAGCTGGTAAAGAATTTGCCTGCAATGCATGAGACCCCAGTTCAATTCCCGGGTCGAGAAGACCCCCTAGAGAAGGGATAGACTAGTCACTCCAGTATTCTTGGGCTTCCCTGTGGCTCAGACAGTAAAGAATCTGCCTGCAATGTGGGAGACCTGGGTTCGATCCCTGGGTTGAGAAGATCCCCTGGAGGAGGGCATGACAACCCACTCCAGTATTCTGGCCTGGAGAATCCCCATGGACAGAGGAGCCTGGTGGGCTACAGTTCATGGGGTTGCAAAATGTCAGACATGACTGATTGACTAAGCACATACACACACGCACGCACATATATATATATATATACATATAATGAAAGACAAATACCATATAATGCCACTTATGTGTGGAATCTAAAATATGATACAAATGAACTTGTTTACAAAACAGGAACAGACTCAGATATAGAAAACAAACTTATGCTTTCCAGAGGGGAAAGGGGGCGGGGGAGGGATAAATTAGGAGTTTAGGATTAGCAGAAACATACTGCTATATATGAGATAAACAGCAAGGACCTACTGTATAGCACAGGTGACTATATTCAAAATCCTATAATAAACCATAATAGAAAAGGGTATGAAGAAGTTTTGAATCACTTTGCTGTACACAAGAAACCAATTCAACATTGTAAATAAACTATACTTCAATTTAGAGAGAGACAATGTGCATAATACAGTCATTGTTCTCAGACCCAGACCATTCTTTATGTTGCTTAAGAAAGGTATCCAAAGACCTGCTTTTTCATGCAACCTATGACATGAATGCCCTTGCTGTGCTAGGGCAATCGATAAAAAATCAACCCATGTGCCCCAAACCTTCCAAGACCATAAATGGTTTAGCTCCCTTGTTATAAATTCTGTCCAAGGCAAATGGGACAAAATTAAACTTTCTTATGAAACTCCCACTCCGTTCTTTCCAGAAAACTAACCTCTTTAGATGATATCTTCTCCCCAAGAGGTCCTGAAGGTATCTTGGAAGCTGTGGACCTGCTAGGGAGGGATAATATACAATAGTTCTGGCAATAATTCAGGACTTAGAAGGGCAAAGCTTTTTAGTTTAAAGAGAAAGAGTGACTTCTATGTTACCATTCTACACAGACTGCAAGAATCTTTCAGGAAGCTCCCATTGTCAACTTCTCAACAACTGGTAATGACTCTTGGCTCCCACACTACACATTTCTGTGGCTGTGCAGCAGTATTTCAGTCTTTTTCAGTATCTCATAAAAATCACAGCTAATAAACTCCAATCGGCACCTGAAGGAAAGGGTGCTTGCTTCTGACTGTAATATACTGGCCTTTGCAGCACTTCAAAGGGCAGGCGGCTGCTCAAGTCTACCTTGCCCTGGTTTCCATCCCCAGGTGAAGATTAACCATGTGTGCTCTGGGAAAATCTGTTCTGAGTTTGCTGTCAAGTGTTTTGTATCCCTTTAAATCAGCTGTTCAATTTGACAGCCCACTAACACAGGCGCTTTTTCAGTTGAGGGAGGGCACATACTCCGTTTCCATCTGGCCCTTTAGTTTCTTCATGTCCTCTCTTACCCCTCTTAGGCTTCTGACTTCTTCTTTTCAGAAGATGAAACATGTATGTCCATGAGAGAAACCTGATAATTTAAAAGTTTAATAACAAGTCAAAACTAAATTTGGGAGTTGTTGGGTGCCTGACTCCTGATACTTGAACATATTTGTCCTTAGCTAAGGTTGGGTGTCAAATTCATGATGATAGGATGAGTGATATAATTTTTTTAATGGAATTTCAGTTGAAAAAAAATTTTCATATGTGTCCAGAGCCTTCTTCTCTTAACTTTTCCTTGTTACTGTATCTTTACATTGAGATCTCAAAGTTTGGGTTCTTAGAAAACACCGTGTGAAAATGCACAGACTATTTTTTTAAATAGGCTATTTAAAAATATCAATTTCTTCTTTCACCATATCTTAGAAGTGTGGAGAGCGTTGTTGAATCCTGGCAAAATGGGAGAGCAATATTTATTGACCAGAGTAAAATTACTCTGAAATGCTATGTGACATATATCACAGAGTGGGGGTATTACTTAGCAATTTAGGAGAAAACTTTCCCCTAAGTCTTAACCACATTTCTCATTCCTCTCAAGAGAAAACATATTTCTCAACTTGCATTCACATGTTTTTGATGAGATCAAAACAACTTATGACTTCATGTTCACATTTTAACATCTCTGAAAAAGAGATGCATCTAGTTGATGGTGCCTTATTGTTGTCAGCCATGCAGTGGTCATTGTCTGCCCGCATGCAAACTTATTTGAAAACCTTCTGTGCTTCCTCCAGGTAAAAGTCTAGAAAGCACACAAACATTGAAACTTGCAGAACGGGCATCAGTGACTTGGAAGAAAACCCCAGAGACAATAGTGGAGACCACTTCTATGAAAGGCTGTGTCATCAGCTCTTTTCATAAAATCAAAATTGTTGATGGTCAGTATTATGTGGGCAGTGTTCTTTCTTCTTGGTGGTACATAAAATAATGGTGTATCTTATAATCGTTGGCAGACTTGCTGAAATGCAAAGTGCCAATGGGCCACCTTCTTCCTTGTTCCTCTGATCAGTTGTGTCTGGCCAGGGAAGTTTAGCACTTATAGATTTGAGTTTGATGCTGGCGCCAGCCTATGATTACTCTTGGCATAGTTCACCCTGTAGCTTAGTGGCTAACAGGCAGTAGGACTTGCCTCCTGCTGTCTTGTCATTGCACTGTGGGTGCCCAAGTCACTGGATGTGGAGGTACAGATCCCACCAGCTCTCCACACATTTATTTGCCACTTTGTCAGATATTTCCCTTTCTGGCCATGCTTTTTTATGTAGAATGTGCTGTTTAGGCCTAAAGAGTCTTCTGGGAGGAGAGAAAGTTTAGAGTCACCCACCAGTAACCAGACATTTCACAGTTTCAATTGTCTAAAACAGAACACCAGACCTAGGAGTGTGTGAAAATGTCCTTCAAGTGGCAAAAAACTGTCACAGGTTTCTACAACAGGAGCACAGAGCCTCAAGCCTTTTCTCGGATAATTAGTTGTAAAATAAATTAGGAGTTTAGAACAATCATATACACAAATTGAAAAAAAGCAGAAACCAAAGCTATGAAAACGTGGAGCTAGTGGTAAAGAACCTGCCAAAGCAGGTAGACATAAGAGACGTGGATTTGACCCCTGGGTCAGGAAGATCCCCTGGAGGAGGAAATGGCAGCCCACTCCAGTATTCTTGCCTGGAAAATGCCATGGACAGAGGAGCCACGTAGCGGCAGTCCATAGGGTAACACAAAGTTGGACATGACCAAAGCGACTTAGCATACTAAGCTGTGAAAAGGAAAAAAGAAAAGAGCTATGGGAGTTAATGCGTCTTTGTCTAGAGTTGCATAGAAACCTGATAGCCAGAGACATGATGGATAAGTCTTTTCACACCTTTAAGTCTCAGTTTTCTTATCTGTAAAATGGGATAAACCTATCTCATGAAGTGACTGGAGGCATTAGAATGCTTTCAAAATACTTGTGTACAATAAAATCTTATCACATTGAAACAATTTCATGTGTTAAGAGCACCATATGACTTGATAATCTCTGAATGTACATGACCCTTAAGTAAACAATGGCCTTAAGTCATGAAGTAAGAATTAAATATATTCTGAATAATCTGTTTAAGAAAGTGGTTGCTTGGTGAGGGGAAGGAGGGGGAACAATGCAGGCTATATTTTAGAAATATTTCCCTCAAAAATACTTGTATATATTGGAACTTAGTGCATTTCAGTTACCTGGAAAATTCACATTACGGAAAACTTCATCTTCAATAATGCTGAATAAATGAAGCATGATTGTAAAAATATACTCCAAGATCTCTGATCTCCAAATCAGGCTTTGGAAGACTTTAATGCTATCACTGATAAAAAAGCAAACAAACAAACAAACAAAAAAAACCATTGTAAATCATTTAGCCAAAAAAAGTTCTTTGAAACTCGGCCTTTTTTTTCTTGGTATCCATGTAAACATAGGAAACCAGGACTGTTTTAGCTACAAATTGTAGCAAATACTTAAAATAAAAGTGTAAGAGCAGAGCTCCATAATGGGCACCTTTCTAAGGTTACCTTAAAGTTGAA
The DNA here is from genome assembly GCA_006410635.1 of Cephalophus harveyi. Lineage (NCBI taxonomy): Eukaryota > Metazoa > Chordata > Mammalia > Artiodactyla > Bovidae > Cephalophus > Cephalophus harveyi. Next base: position 18,599 of record SJYT01034629.1, read on the forward strand.
TCCAAAAAACAATGTTGACCACCTGCCATTATTTATTGCACATTGGAAAGTTGTATGTAATTGCTCTTTCCCAAAAGTGGCCACTATGAACTTTCTTGGTGGCTCAGACGGTAAAGAATCTGCCTGCAATGTGGGAGACCTGGGTTCGATCCCTGGGTTGGGAAGATCCCCTGGAGGAGGGCATGGCAACCCACTCCAATATTCTTGCCTGGGAAATCCCATGGACAGAGGAGCCTGGTGGGCTGCAGTCCATGGGATCGCAAAGAGTCAGACACGACTGAGTGACTAAGCACAGAAGTGGCTAAGAAAAAGTGGATGAATAGAATGCAGAAACACACTAAGTAATTAAAGAGTAAAAGCCCTATGTGATTCAGCTTCTAGCAAGCACATTTCTCAGCTTCTCTCTCATCCATGTTATTCATTAAAATCATCTAAACTGATGTTTACGCAGGTCATCCAGCCCTGCCATCATTCTCCAGTGCGAGTTCTGTAGACAGTCTGGCTATATAGGAAGACCACCCATATATAAGGTTCCCTAATGCTGAATATGTCTTTTATCTTAGAAACTTAAGCAAATTTGTAATCTTCTGAAGCAAGCTACTCTGACTTTCAATTTAAAAGCATAAAACTAGACTTTCAAAGAGTGAAGAGTATGTTTTGCAATTTTCCTTGAGAGGCTTTCTAGGGGTTTTCCATAAGACAATTGCAGTGTTGCATACATACTCAGACTTCAAGGACTTGGTTTTTTTAAAGTTAAATATATCATTAATATTTTAATATTAATATATATTGAAATTAAGATATTTGGGGTTGAATAAAGTATATGGTTATAATTAATTCCACCTAGTTATGCCTCCCTTTAAAAATAAGAATACTGGAAAATTTATGATTACATATGCAGCCCACATTTATGGCTTACATAATATTTCTGTTGGACAAATGGGTCTAGGGAATGATAAGCTTGGCTCACCCTGGTTCCCTGTATCAAGTCCTTTTAGGACTAAGAAACTAAGAGTGAGAAATGGGAGACACTGGGCTCTAACACTAACCATGCCAGTCTCCCCTGTGCCTCAGAATCTAGATCCGTGGTTTGGGATAGCATAACCTACCATCCATACCTCACAGGTTGGCTGTGAAGATAAAATAAAATCATGTATGAGGAAAAAGCCATTGGCACACTGCTCAGGGCTGTTGATCTCATCTAGAATACTCTCAATGCAAAATAGGTATCAGCAGGTTTTTTGAGGCTACTTGTCTTCCCTATTCCAGACCTCAGAGGACATCATATTATATTCCCTTTTACCTGGGAACATCACACTACATCCACAGCTCACAGTTACTGTCTGCTTTGTATAGTGGGCATTGTGTGAGGACTTGATAAACATTAGCTCATTTAATCCACAAAACCAGCCTATGAGATTGATACTCTTATTACTGAGCATCAGAGCTGTGTGGCATTTATGATGATGGGCTCTAGAGCCAAACTATTTGGATGCATAACTGAGACCAACCACTTAATAGCTATATGACATTGGGCCAGCTACTTAACCTCCCTAAGCCACAGCTTCCTCATCAGTATGATGGGGAAAATAATAAGACTGTATTAGTTAAGGTAATGCTAACTGATATAACCAGGAAAATCAAATGGGCATGATGGCTCACATATAACAGAATATTTGCACATGTAAATGGGATATTCCAAGCAGGGATCCAGGAATGCAAGCTTCTCTATTTCTCCTTAAAATGACTTTCGGAGTCACTGAGCTTGTCTGCAACAAGCTGTAGGAGGAAAGAGTGTGGAAGATTTTGTATGGCAGGAACCTGAGGTTCAGAGAGACGTGTCCTAGGTCTTACAACTAGGCAGTAGAGGCTTTGATATTGACAGTTAGCTCTATCTAGTTCTGGAGGCCATATCGACTGGACAGATCATAACTCTAGTATTAGGGACACTAGTTTGCTGTGCACAGAGCTGAACTATCACCAGAAATGGGGGCACAGTTGACCGCTTGCCTTAGACGTTACATCTGAGAAGATGGAGAAGGATCTGACCTACAGCTCCACTGGCTTCACAATAGAGGGTAGAGTGGAGAATGTGCTCTGCACAGAGAGTAGAAATTGGACACCATTGCTGGTCCTCCTGGGCATCGCCACTTTTGTTGCTACCATTACCACACCCTTTTTTTCCCCCTCATCGCCTGCCTTCACTTCCTTTTGGAACCATTACAAACCCTTCATGAGCTTGATAAAAACAGCTCCTAAGTCAGGGAAACAAAAACTATTCACAGACACAGCTGTGCAAATGAGCTGGAAGTCAAGGGTTCTGGTTCTAATTTTTGCTCAGTCACTTACCAAATGTAGTAGATTTCCTCATAGCTCTAATTCTCCACTCTTTATTGTATCCATGCTCTTTGCTATGTGTTTTTGTAGTTCCTATCACTAGTAGCAGAGAATATATCCCTGTCCTGTCAGTGTTGGACTTGGTCATGATCCTTGCTTTGGTGAATGAGCTATTAGCAGACGTATTGCAAGCAGAGGCTTGAAGTATGCTTACATCATGAACCTTGTTCTCTTGCCTGCCTTAAATTCTCCATTAGAAGAAGAAACTCTGGCTAGCCCACTGATCCAAGGGATGTGAGACACATGGAAAAGACTTGAATCCAACTTGCAGGTTGGAACCTAGCCCAATCTAAATCAACCAATCCCTGGTCAGAGAAGAGTGAATGTTTTTTAAGGGACTAAAGTTTGGGGTAGTTTGTTACACTCATTGTTTTGGTAATTGCTGACTAATAAGGGCTTTCCAGGTGGCACGGTGGTAAAGAATCCGCCTGCCAAAGCTGCAGATCCAAGAGACCCAGGTTCGATCCCTTGCTTGGGAAGATCACCTGGAGAAGGAAATAGCAACCTGCTCCAGTATTCTTGCCTGGAAAACTCCATGGACAGAGGATCCTGGCAGGCTACAATCCATGAGGTCGCAGAGTGAGACACGACTGAGTAACTGAGCACATACGTATCAACCATGAGTACCCTCAGCAAGTACCCTCTCTCTAGAACTCAGTTTACTTCTCCATGCAATGAAAGCATTGAACAAGACACCCTAAAGCCCCTTTCAGCTGTCCTAAAGACAAAGGCAAGCTATCTTGCCACATATTCCCCCGAGGCTTTGGGTTTAGGTATAGAAGTGGGACTCTTAAGTGAGTATTCTTTTTAATATTATAATTAAGCAACTCTAATTATATTTTTAGCAATATCGCATTAATTTATTTTCATATTTTAATGAATAGAAGATTTCCTTAGTTTTCAAATACCAAGAGCTGGCTGTACTAGCCCCATCTCCATAGCCAGCAAGGACTGTTTCTGTGGCCCTCCTGGTAGCTCAGAAAGTAGAGCCTGGAGGGTGCTGAAGTGGTGGCGGGTGGCCTCCATTCAATCTCCAGCCTTGAGGAGATAGAAGTATAACTTGAAAGGTATTAGAGACATCCAAGCAGTTGTGAAAAGAGGTTATGTCCATCTACCCATTTTTCAAAGGTGCTTATATTGGAGAGAGGTCCAAGGAGATATACAGCCATGGAATGTACATATGTGCCTTATTGGTCCCTCAGAAACCTCAGTGATTGTGGTAGTAGATTTATTGTGCATACCACAGGTCAAGGTTCATAGGTTACTTTCCAAATATCCTTTTCAGGTGTCTGAGAATTCCTAGAAAGATACATTGTGGTACAGAATACTGTTGAACAAAGTCAGATCACTACTTGCTCCAGTTGGAGCCCAAATGAAAATAAGATAAATATTCTCTCTGGGGTCTCCAGGTCCTGATGAAGTTTCTGGCACTAACTGCCAGGGGCCAGATGGGCTAGAACTCTATTCTGACTGGAGTAGATACACCCGCCATTCTGTACCTGACATATTTCTTCTGACACTTACTTATGCAGCAAAATAAACTGAATCTAGTCAGCTTTCCATTTGATTAAAAAGAATGGTTTCTTCTTGCACCCATACACAAAAGTACATTCCAGGAGAAACATATTCACCTTACTTTCACAAGCCAAACACTAGAAATGACAGAAATCTCCACCAATAGATGACTAGTTAAATGGTTTAGTCACTAGTTAAATGGTTTCAGTTCAGTTCAGTTCAGTCACTAGTTAAATGGTTTCAGTTCAGTTCAGTTCAGTCGCTCAGTCGTGTCCGACTCTTTGCGACCCCATGAATCGCAGCACGCCAGGCCTCCCTGTTCATCACCATCTCTCGGAGTTCACTCAGACTCACGTCCATCGAGTCCGTGATGCCATCCAGCCATCTCATCCTCTGTCGTCCACTTCTCCTCCTGCCCCCAATCCCTCCCAGCATCAGAGTCTTTTCCAATGAGTCAACTCTTCACATGAGGTGGCCAAAGTACTGGAGTTTCAGCTTCAGC
>SJYT01034629.1:23200-40234 GCA_006410635.1 Cephalophus harveyi
TGATCTCCTTCAGAATGGACTGGTTGGATCTCCTTGCAGTCCAAGGGACTCTCAAGAGTCTTCTCCAACACCACACTTCAAAAGCATCAATTCTTCGGCGCTCAGCCTTCTTCACAGTCCAACTCTCACATCCATACATGACCACAGGAAAAACCATAGCCTTGACTAGACGGACCTTGGTCGGCAAAGTAATGTCTCTGCTTTTGAAAATGCTATCTAGGTTGGACATAACTTTTCTTCCAAGGAGTAAGTGTCTTTTAATTTCATGGCTGCAGTCACCATCAGCAGTGATTTTGGAGCCCCCCAGAATAAAGTCTGACACTGTTTCCACTGTTTCCCCATCTAGTGGTTTAGGGTAGTGCTTAATATGAAAATACCTTAGGTCAAAGACCCGAATTCAGATTCCATAGTGTTGATTACACATTTGGGATACAGGGCTAGTCATGTAATATCTCTGTAGTTCAGTTCCTCATCTGTGAAATGGGGATGGTACACCTCTATAAAAAATGTTCGGAGTTAGTGGGAATTAAATGAGCCAAGCTATGTAAGGCACTTAGAACAATGCCTGGTACATAGTAAACAGATAAATATATGTATGTTAGCTATTATTATCGGAGAAGGCAATAGCAAGCCACTCCAGTACTCTTGCCTAGAAAATCCCATGGATGGAGGAGCCTGGTAGGCTGCAGTCCATGGGGTCGCTAGAAGTCGGACGCGACTGAGCGACTTCACTTTCACTTTTCGCTTTCACACAATGGAGAAGGAAATGACAACCCACTCCAGTGTTCTTGCCTGGAGAATCCCAGGGACGGGGGAGCCTGTTTGGCTGCTGTCTATGGGGTCACACAGAGTCGGACACGACTGAAGTGACTCAGCAGCAGCAGCAGCAGCAGCTATTATTATATTGTTAAAAAGAAAAAAGTAGATTTATATTCTCTATTGAAATGGAATACTCACCCCAAAACTTAGTGGCTTAAAATAACAACCACCATTCATTATTTCTCGTGATTCTGAGAGTTGACTGGGCTCAATTGGGCTGTTATTCTTCTCTATGGAGTAACAGCTGTTATCATCTGAAGGCCCAGCTGAGGCTAGAACATCCAAAATGACTCACTCATGTTTGACTGTTGGTGCTGGCTGGGGTTCTTGTCCAGAGCACCTTGGATATCATCTCCATGTGACTTGGGATTTTCAGCATGGCATCTATGAGAGTTTCTGAAGTGTGAGAAGATGGAATTTGCAAAGTTTGTAAGATTCAGCCTTGGAATTGACACACAGCTTTGGGAGTTGCTTCCCTGGTGGCTCAGATGGTAAGGAATCTACCTGCAATGCAGGAGACACAGGTTCAATCCCTGAGTGGGGAAGATCCCCTGGAGAAGGAACTGGCAACCCACTCTAGTATTCTTGCCTGGGAAATCCCATGAACAGAGAAGCCTGATGGGCTATAGTCCATGGGGTCATAGAGAGTCAAACATGACTGAGCGACTAACACTTTGGGAGTTACACACTTCTGCCGCATTTTATTGGTCAAAGCAAGTCACAGGCAGGCCTGGATTCAAAGAGAAAGGAAAAAAAATTCCGGCTCACAATAGGAGAAATGGCAAATAATTTGCAAGCATCTTCAATTCATCACATATTATTAAGTAGAGGGGAAAATGTAGAGAAGGTATGGATGTGTTACTATTTATGTAACAAGGGAGCTTTTATACATATATATGTAAATTCATATACATAAAATAACATATAAACCATACCTAAAACAACATATATGTTCACATATATGTATATGAATTTGTATGTATGTATACTGCATTGAATAAATATCTTTTGACAGATATATGAGAAACTGGTAACTAGGGGACTAGGAGACTGAACTGCAAGATTGACTTAATTTTCACTGTAAATTGCATTATTTGAATTATTTTCACCATGTCCATATTTTATTCAAAATGAATAAATAAAAATGTAAAAAAGAGCAATAATATTGTTTCAGCTGTTTTTAGTACAAGGGAAAATCAGTCACAAAGAAAGCAGTTCCATGAAACCAGCCCTTCACTCTCCTCCCAGCTATCAATAGTGAATAGCTTTGGGTAACTTTGAATTGTCCTCACTGACAAGAGAGGTCCCCCCAACATATGCGTGCATGCATGCACGCATGCACATGCACGCGCGCACACACACACACACACACACACACACTCTCTCTCTCTCTCTCTCTGGTATTTTTTTTTTTTAACCACCAAAGCAGTTCATGTGTCTGTCAGGTTCTCACTCAGAATCAGGTTACTGGATATTTGAAAAACATTTTTCCATTCCAATTAAAAATGATCATTTATTTGTGACTAGCATAACATCTCATTTGTGTTTGAAATTGAAGAGCAGAATGACTCCACCAAATCGGGAATCTGTAAACACAGTATCATATTTTGATAGACACATAGCTGTGGATTTCAGCGTCATTGTTTGGTAGCTGTGGTTTTATGCTATTTCTCTGTGGTATTAGATGGTTGCAAGGAGGTTTAAATTCTTCTCTTACAAGGGAGTAAAAACGGAAAGTAAAGACACAAATTCCCAGCCATCTCATGTGCTGCAGTAAGGAAGGCCAGAAAGTCATTCCAAGGTGACGGACAGGAATGTTCTGTCTACTCTGCTTCTTGCTGCGTGAGTCCCTCTTGTCCTAAGAGCTAGCTAGTGATGCCACGGAGGTAGTTAAAAGATGATTCCAGGCTCCACAGATTATGTACATTTTGTTATTATGATGTTTGGATTTTCATTCTGGTCATGTGACTGCCCTTAACAGAATCTATTCCATTTCATTTTTAAAAGTCTTATTCTAAGTTTATGGATTTGGAAGCAAGTGTTGCATATATATAGATACAGATATAGATACAGATAAAGATATATTTGACCATGTTTGACCATGTCATGTAGCTTGTGGGATCTTAGTTCTCTGACCAGGGATTGAACTCGGGCCCTTGGCAGTGAGAGCATGGAGTCCTAACCATTGAACAACCAAGGAATTCCCTCATTTTCATTCTTAATTTTTTAAAATATCCATTTGCACTTCCATCTGTGATCTCATTTAGCATGATCTTTTGAATCAAGGCCAGCCAAACTGAACACTAGTGAATTTCATGCACAAATAAATCAAGCAAGGGCCAAAGTGCAATTCATAGAGAATTTTAGAGGTCAGATTCACTTTCTCATTCCCCCTTGCCTTTAAAAGGGAATTTGGGGGTATTATAAATACTCAGCTTCTCTGTAGTCACCAGGATCATTATTCAGGGCTTACAAATTATGTGACACAGTTGTACTTATAGACTTATAACATTTTGAAGCTGAAAGGGGCCTTAGAGATTATAATGAAGAAATACAAGTTCATAGAGGTCTAATGACATGCAATCACATAAGCAGTTAATGAAAAATTCCAGATAAAACTTGCAGATTTTACAGCTTGGAAGCCATTGCTCCTTTTCCTGTATCATGATATTATAGTTATTATCGTAGAGTTCAATGTCGCCCTTGCCTTCAGCATGTTTACAGTGTTGTGAAATGCACCGGAAATAGGTGTGCTATTGGGCCATCGGGCAAGACTGGGGTACAAGTGGGGAGGGGTGATTCTGCAGTGAAGCTTCAACAAAAACCATGCTGCTTACATCCTTATTTGTTTGTGCTTCTGGCTAAGATTTCATTGGAAGAAACAGTTCCATGACTAAAGCATTTGGAAACCGCATCAATAGTCCAATTCAAATATAATGCAGGGTATAGGTTTAATAGAACATGTATAAAGCTTGCATACGAAGTGAATTAACATGCCAAAAGAAGTCAGGTTTGTGACTGGGTACAGTCGTGGATCAAATCAGGATTCTAAATTAAGTAAGCAAGTCCTTTTTCATTACTGTAAGTTCTAATGTCCTCTTTCTCTTCCATTTAACTCAGCAGTTCGCAACCAGAGGGTGATTTTTGTCCCTCAGGGGACATTCGGCATTACCTGGGGACATTTTTGGTTATGATAACCAGGGAGGGGTTACTATTGGCATCTAGTAGGTAGAGGCCAGGGATGCTGCTAAACAACCTACAGTGTGCAGGACAGCCCCCCTACAACAGAAAAAAATGTCTGCCCAAAATGTCAGCAATGCTGAACTCAGAAATCCTGATCTAGTTAAACCCTACCTATTAGTCAGGACCAGCTCAAAGCCCACTGCTCCTCTTTGATGTTTTCCTGGCCTCTACCAACACTTTCTGCTCTGAGATTTTATGGTTTCTACTCCCCAGTTTAGCAGTTATTTGTTTACCTTACGTGTGCATAATATTTCAAGCCGAGATTAGTCATAGCTGTTCAACTTGGTTATAAGTGTCTCGTGAGAAGAGAGAGTGTTTTGTGAATGTACTTGTTCTGGGTGCCTTATAAGCACCTAACTTTAGCCAAACATGTAGAAAATGCTTTTCTGGGGGAGATGCAGAAGAATGTCTCAGATGCCCAGAGGAGTTACTTAAACAAATATCTGGAATCACTAGTAAAGAAAGTCAGTATATTTTTCTAGTTGGTGTGAGAGTATGGAAGAAGATGGTGGTAAAAAGCAAGAAGGCATGGGGAAGAAGATGGAGGAAAATGGAAGACGAGTTTGAAGTCCACAGAGGAGTTAATGATAGAACAGGTAGATAAAGGGAACCTCTAAAGATTCATTCACCACCATTCATCCATTCAACAAATACTTATGGAACATCTTTGAGGTATGGGTACTGTTGTAGGCATAGTAAATAGCAATGAACAGAACCGGGTGTATAGAGGCTGATATACCTTATACTGGAGAGAGGGGTAGATCATTAACAAACTAATGATGTAACATAATGTCCTATCTGTATATATACACACATATGTGCATGTGTGCATGCTAAGTCACTTCAGTCGTGTCTGGACTCTTTGTGACCATATGGATTACAGGCTCCTCTGTCCATGGGGTTCTCCAGGCAAGAATACTGGAGTGGGTTGCCATTTCCTCTTTCAGGGGATCTTCCTGACCTAGGGATTGAACCCATGTCTCTTACGTCTCCTGCATTGGCAGGCAGGTTCTTTACCACTAGTGCTGCCTGGGAAGCCCACACACATATATACAGCTTATACAATGTAAAAGCCACATATATGATATAAATCTAGATTGTGATAATCAGCACTATGCTAATAAGGGATAATTGCTGACTTTAGAGGCAGGGAGAGCCCAGATTTATAGCGTTTGCCAATTTCAATGGTATAAATACTCTAATGCTTTTAAACTACAAATGTGAGGTCACTGAACACAGAGTTGGGGAGAGATGTGTACAGTACTATAAAGAAGATACAACGTGGGTCTGAGAGACTGAAGATGACAAAGATGGTATTTTCTTTTCATTAATTGAAGTATAGTTGATGTATACTATTGTTTAAGTTTCAAGTGTACAACATAGTGATTAACAGTTTTTAAAGGTTATATTCCACTGGTAGTTATTATAAAGTGCTGGCTATATTCCCTGTGTTGTACAATATATCATTGTATCTTATTTATTTTATACAGACTTCCCTGGTGGCTCAGACGGTTAAGCGTCTGTCTACAATGCGGGAGACCTGGGTTCGATCCCTGGGTCGGGAAGATCCCCTGGAGAAGGAAATGGCAACCCACTCCAGTACTATTGCCTGGAGAATCCCATGGACGGAGGAGCCTGATAGGTTACAGTCCATGGGGTCGCAAAGAGTTGGACACGACTGAGTAACTTCACTTCATTCACTAGTAGTTTATACCTTTTCATCTCCTACCCCTATCTTATCACCCCCTGCTTCCCTTTCCCTACTGGTAGCTACTAGTTCATTCTCTGTATCTGTATGTATGCTTCTTTTTTGTTATATTCACTAGTTTTTTTTTTTAATTTTTCAAATTCCAAACATGTGATATTATACAGTATTTGTCTTTCTGTTACTTACTTCACTAAGCATGATTCCCTCCAAGTACATCCATGTTGTTGCAAATGGCATTATTTCATTCATATATATATATATATACACACCATATCTTCTTTATCCATTCATATGTTCATAGACACATCCGTTGCTTCCATATCTTGGCAGTTGTAAGTAATACTTCTATGAACATTGGAGTGCATGTATCTTTTCAAATTAGTGGTTTTGTTTCTTTAGGATATATACCCAGGAGTGGAATTGCTGGGTCATATGGCAGCTCTCTTTTTAGCTGTTTGAGAAACCCCCACACTATTTTCCACAGTATGCAGTAGACTGCATCAACTTACATTCCCACCAACAGTGCACAAGTGTTACCTTTTCTCCACAAACAGGGATACTATTTTCGATGTTTCAGTTAAAGAAAATCTCTCTGAGGATGTGACATTTGAATAGTGTGGTTTTTGTACAAAGTTGTGACTTTTGTTTTATCAGTATATTTACCAACTCACAATACTACACCTATTTCACCTTCTCCCTGAAGGGCTGTGAACATGAGTAAAATTAAACTTCTGCCAGATCTTTCTGTCCCTCAGAGGAGCAGCTGGTGAGATGCCTCGGAGGAGAAGGCTGAAAAGAGCTCCCTTTCCCGCATCACAGCCCTGGATCTAGCATGTGCTTGGACGTCTGTGTAAGAGTAAAGACTATCACTCTATCTGTGGGGGTACCAGGGTCCTACCCAGAGCTGGCTGGAAATTTTGTCTCTTTCCCAGAGATAGACTGTAGATTTTTCTAGGAGTCACTCCACAACATGAGCCTGGGATACTTGGCAAGACAGTCTGACTTCAAGTCATAACATTCTCTGCGTGCTTTCTGGGTTGTTGTTGAAAGAAAATGCATGTAAATAGGTTTTTCCATTTTCAAACGAATGCCCACAGAACTCCACAATTACAAACTGGTGTTGCCTAAAAGAGTGGCAATTTGGTTGAGAAATGGGTTTCAGTTTGTAACTTCCAAGGATAGATGATAAATTTCCAGAAGTAAAAAAACTGGAAACATTAGGGTAATGTTTTCAAACTATTCTCAAGCAAGCCACTGATTTAAATAAAAAAAAAAAAAAATCCCGTGAATGCCAAAAAAGCATACTTCAGATGTCCCCATCAACTGTGAGACAGTTGCTTTCCCATGAAGACCCACCATATGGACAGTGTGAGAAATCTCAAATTAAAATAAATTGTTATTCAGAGAGAGCCTTTCAATTGAGCCAAGACTCCCAACTTTACATTTTGCAGCCTTTGCCACACAATTATGAGGTCCAGTTTGGGTTGTTTAAAATTTTTGTAGTATTTAATCTCCCAAGTGCAGCAATCTTTGTTTTAATTTCTCCTCTACAGTTCACTGGCCTTGTAGCCCGTGTGAAAGAAAACAGGAGCCCTGGGCCCCAACTTCTAGCCTCCTGGTTTCCCTTCCCCCATTCTGGCTTCAGACCTCAGACTGAGCTGGGCTGCTCAGCTCTACAGGATCCAGCCCTCCTTTCAAATGCTGGGCTAGCATAGGCAGGCCTGTAGGGGACAGAGGGGAAGCTGGGTTGAGTGGGACCCTTGGTTCTGTTTGTACAGTCAATATAATTGACACAGACATTGCCTCAGCCACTGAGGACTTTTACCAGGGAGACAGAATGGTCTTGTTTTGGTGACATTAGTCTCAGGAAGGGGGACACTTCATTCTCCCCTGTCATGCTACTTGGTGATCATAGGTCAAGCTCTTCCTCTGGAATTCTTCTCCTTTGGTCCTTCACTTCTGATGGTTTGGCGGGGCGGGAGGCAGAGGGGTGTCCCTGGCAATGGAGGCAGGAGGCAAGAAAGCCAAAGGAAAGGTTAAAGTCAATAGTACTCATTTGCGGAGGCTGCCATGACAAGCTAAGCTGGTGGCTCAGAAGATTCTTCCTTGCCTTCTTCAGGTAGCCCCATGTGTTCTTTGGCTTGTGACATCATAACTGCAACTTCTGCCTCCATCTTTATATGGCTTTCTTCCTTCTGTCTCTGCGCTGATTTTTCCAATGAGAGCTGACTCATTGGAAAAGACCCTGACGCTGGGAAAGGTTGAAAGCAAAAAGAGAAGGAGGCAGCAGAGAATGAGATGGTTGGATGATGGCATCATAGACTCAGTGGACATGAATCTGAGCAAACTACAGGAGTTAGTGAAGGACAGGGGAGCCTGGCATGCTGCAGTCCACGGAGACGCAAAGAGTCAAACACAACTTAGCGAATGAACAACAGCCCTACCTCAGTATGACCTCAACTTACTGTCAGTAATTATATCTGCAACCACCCTATTTCTAACAAAGGTCACATTTCGAGGTATTGGGGGTTTGGACTTCAACACATATTTTGGAGGGAAACAATTAAACCTATGATGCCACTGAAGAAAGGGTAATTTTTTTCCAAAGATGATACTTCACTCATACTCCACTCTCAACATGTGCTCAGTGCCTCGGTGTAGATGCAGCTAGGAAACGAGTGCATGGGAGGAAACAGCCTGCCAGTCCCGGCCTAGATGGCAGTTCCCAAACTGCATCTTTGTTGAAATTCTTTTCTTTTTAAAAAATTTATTTTATTATTTTAAACATCTTTTCATTTATGTATTAATTTTTTGACTCACCTTCGTGGCATGTGGGATCTTAGTTCAATCTTCATCTAGACATTGAGCCCATGCCCCCTACAGTGGAGATGTGGAATCTTAGCCACTGGACCACCAGGGAAGTTCCCTTTGTTGAAATTCTTGCCATAAGTCACAAATTATAGGGCAACCTCCTAGTTTGGAAGTCTTAACTCCGTATTTCCCAAGTCCTAGAGATGTAGCTAGACCTGTAATGGCATTTTAACTATGTCATTTGTGATCTAATACAGTTGATATGCAGTGGCGTGGATATCCGATCAGCAGCCGGATTAAGAGCTCTTCTGCAGAGCTCACCCCTCCTGGGGAAAGAGGCTTGTGGACATGAGAGGGTGGGAGCTCCCCAGCGTTACAAGGGTCACTGAAGAAGTCTTCTTGGTCAGGGTTCTCCCTCTGTGTCAGCAGCACTGAAAATCCTTTTTCTCTCACTCTGACCTTGACTCCAGTTTTTACACTGGAGCCCTTCAACTACCTCCCAGCTAAGCAAGCTGACATGATGGAGTTTGGCAAACAGAGGAAGAGAGAGGGAGGTTCCTTTTCTCTCCAGGTTTACAGGTGAAAGGGGGCTTCCTGGATAATGGTATAACCTAGTTATAAGTAAGCTGCAAAATGAAATGATCTCCCTCATTCATTCTCTTGGTGGGGGGCAGGGCACAATGTAGACATTTCTTTCAAATGACCACAGACATAACATTCACATCCATCACACAGATATTTTCTTCTTAGGTGTGCTCAAAAGGCAAATGCTTTTATGATTGTAAGCTAAACAAAGAAAAGAAAAGTCATACCAACGACTCCCCACACTCCTGGAAATCAATTTGAGGCCTCCTGAGATTTTAGACGACCCCCCACAAGACTGACAAACCCTGGCCTAAGTGGTTCCTGTCCTCATTTTGAGATATGGAACTCTGGAGGCCTGGGGAAGACTGTAGATCCTTTCTCAGGAAAGTGTGGTTTTTTTTTTTTTTTTTTTTTTTTTAGGAAAGTGTTTTTAAATGTATTAAACACAATGCAAAGATTTACAAAGGAAGTCAATTATATTGAATATAGTTACCAAAATATTAAGAACAAATTTTGGTATAAGGTTATTTTTTTCACATTTGTTAATGCTTTAAATAAGTTCAGTTCAGTAACTACAGTAATGTCTAAGTGGTAATGAGTGTAAGAAATGTTATTTTAGGGTATCTGAAACAACAGTAATGTGTTGTGAAAAAAATCTGATTGCTGTTGGTGACAATCACTGGTATGGTTAATACTACTGAGATATGTGGCCTATATACCTAAATGAAGGGCATGCTCAATTTCATCTGAAGGTGAGTAAATATTGAGGTGTCATTTTTTCCCCATCCAAGTTTGCACACCCTTTGGCGATCTGTGGACTCAGATGAGAACCCCTGAACTATGGGCCTCTGGGTCTCCTCAACCCTTTATGACCCGGGTCCTCCTCGGTGGCCCATGTAGATCACATTGTCCATACTTATCATCCCTCCCTATCAGAAGAAGTGGAGCCAAATTCTGAGCCCTGCCTGAAAAAGGCAGAACTTAGAAAGTCTGCATAAGGCTCCCTGAGAGTTTGTCTCTTCAGATACCCTATCCACCTCTCCTAAGATAGCTCTGACTTCTCTCTCTGCAAACGCCCTTCCTCTCCCTCTCCCTCCCTAGTGGCCATGGGTGTGGTCCTGGGAGACTCCATTCCTGCCCTTGTTGCTCATCTGTGACTCCTGCAGCCAGACAGGGGTTGGCCCCTGCCTCCATGTGTGCTGGCCTGTCTGATGGCACCTCTGAAATGAACTGCTCCCCTAACCCTGTCCACCAAGGGCCCCTCTGCACCCACCCCATGCTCTCTGCCCAACCCTCAGCTCAGCCTACCGCCCCCAGAGCATTCTAACATCCTTGTCCCAGTTAGTTCGTACAGAACCTCAAGGCCTCTGTGCTTGAACCAAAGAATCAGTAAACTTCTCCAGATCTTCCACCTGTTCCAGAGCACCCTCAATCAAATTCCTTTTTAAACCCAGTCTTCTCAACACTCACCATATATTTAGTAATTTCCCCCCTCATCTTGGGAAAAAGATGAAAATAATAAAGCTCTCATGCATGTTGAATGAAAACTGCATTTCAGTATTTCAAGAAAATCTTATGTAGCAGTATGATGTTCTGGAACTGTTCTGTATATATTACAAATACTGTATCATTTAATTCTTGTAACAACCCTATGAGGTGAGTATAGATGAAGAGACTGAAGAACAGAGTAGGGTTGCCAAATTCAGCAAATGAAAATACAGGATGCCCAGTTAAATTTGAATTTTAGATAAATAGCAAATATTTTTAGTTGTTTCTTAAATATGCCCCATGCAACATTTGGAACATACTTATACTAAAAAGTTGTTTGTTATTTATCTGAAATTCAAATTTAACTTAGTGTCATGTATTTTATCCAGAATCCTTTACAGAAGGGTGAAACAACTTGCCCAAGATCACACAGCCAGAAAGATTCAAACTCACATAGTCTGGCTCTGAAGTCTTTGTTCTGAGCCATCAGTCTCCCATGGGTTTTTCCTTGGAACAGCTAACCTGGAACCAGAAATTCATCTGGGATGGCTACTCCTTATTTTAAAAGGTCAAGGCCATTGTTAATCCCACAGTCTAGCAACAAAAGGGATACAAGCCCAAAGTTCAACAGTCAGGAATTTCCTTGTGGAGTAGAGTTGGCTTCTGTACAGCCTCCAACTTGGTCATTTTCACCAAGAGCATCTGATATTTTGCACAGACTTAGGGCACAGGAACCACTAAAACAAGTATGCTGTTGCTCATGTGGGGTTCAGCTCCCTGAGGCTGTGATCTGAGATGGCACACCAAGTCCCTGGGGAAGAGGCAGAGGCCTCTTTGGTACTGATCATCTTGAAATTTAGAAATTTGAGTAATTGGTGAAGAACAGGTTCTGGGATTCCATACAAACTTGGAGTTCTATTTATTTGTCTTGCAAACTCAAATGGGGTACTGTTTATGTGGCAACACTATTTTATAGTCCATGAGTCTCAAAGAGCTGGACATGACTCAAATGACTGAGCATGCACGTGTGCACTATTTTACTTACTCTATAAATATTAATTTGCTTAACTTTCATGACTACACTATATCAGGTAGTTACTATTCACGTCCCCACTTTATAAATGAGGGTACTGAGGTTAGGTCACTTACTCAAAGTCACACAGCTTAGTAATCGACAGGGTTGGAATTCAAATCCAGAGGCCTAACTCCATAATGCATATGTTTAATGTGAATGTGGATATATAATGCATAATGTGAAGTGGATGAGTTTCTGAGATTAGATGACTTGAGCATTCCCTAAAAAGGCAGATTAAGTCCATGTAATGATCAAGACTATTCTAGGGGTTCAAGGTCTGTCTAGATAATTAACTGAATTGGAATTAAAATGGTCTGGACAGATCTTGAACCCCTGGGGTATTCTTGTTTGTTAACATGGAATTATTCTGCCTGTTCAGGAAATTATCAAGACATCTGATTTTGAAATCTCATGAATTTTCCACTGCTCTAGTCCCCAGTGGCTCAGCAGTAGCGAATCTGCCTGCAATATAGGAGCAAAAGGAGATGCCAGTTCGATCCCTGGGTTGGGAAGATACCCTGGAGAAGGGCATGGCAACCCACTCCAGTATTCTTGCCTGGAGAATCCCATGGACAGAGGAGCCTGGTGGGCTGCAGTCCATAGGGTTGCAAAGAGTCAGACATGACTGAAGTGACTTAGCATGCATGCTAATGGTTTAAAATGAAAATATTTGGGGAGAACACCTTTATCACTACCAGCAACAGCCTAAGTAGATGTGCTGTGTGCTTAGTTGCTTAGTCATGTCCAACTCTGTAACCCCATGGACTGTAGCCCACCAGGCTCCTCTGTCCATGGGGATTCTCCAGGCAAGAATACTGGAGTGGGTTGCCAGGCCTTCCTCCAGGGGATCTTCCCCACCCTGGCATCTAACCTGCATCTCCTGCCTTGCAAGAGGATTCTTTACTGCTGAGACACCAGGGAAGCCCAACACCCAGGCTGTAGATAATAGACATTTCACTTGGAAAAATAAGTCTGGAAATCATTATAAATTACTTTTGGGGAAACTGGNCTTCCTCCAGGGGATCTTCCCCACCCAGGGCTCGAATGTGGGTCTCCAGAATTGTAGGCAGATTCTTTACTGTCTGAGCCACCAGGGAAGTCTAAGAATACTGGAGTGGATAGCCTGTCCCTTCTCCAGGGAATCTTCCCAACTCAGGGATTAAACTGTGGTCTCCTGCATTGCATGATGCTAACATGTAAATAAATGGTTTTGTAAGAAATGTAGATGCTAACATATAAATAAATGGTTTTGTAAGAAATGGTCAGGGTGCTTGGATCCATGAGAGAAAGATAGGAAAGTTTTTATTTTGATTATCAGCATCCAGAATGGATGTGAGACCCAGAAAATGATTGCTGCTTAGTAGGATGTGGAGCACAATCTCTGTGAAAAGATGTGGCAAATCAAGAGTTAATTCAGGTTTTTCCTGAGTAGTCCCAGTCAAATCTATTCTTCTGCTTTCCTTCTAAACACTGAAAAATTGAGACAAGGTAACAGTTTTCCCAGGCAACTCACCCTCCTTTTGGTTAATCTCACCTCCTCCCTCTTCCCCCAACAAGGAGGAACACTGAAACCCATTCCTTGTCACACTGCGATCACACCAGACATCATGGCCACCGTCTTCTGGTTTCCCCACTGTAAAGCAGCTTCCAGAAGGTGTGCTGTGCGCAGCTGTAAGGATGCAGGCTGCAAGGGCTATTTTACTCTGTTGCGTTCTGTGACAGCATGATCCATTGGCTGCTCTTTGGAACACAATATAGTAAAAAGAATTGGCCCCGGCTGGTGCTTAAAAGGTGCTGGAAGGGGGGTGTTAATTTATTGCTAATATACACTGTGTTAAAAATAGCAAGAAAAATGTCTTTTGTTCCCACTTTGCCTTTTAGTGCTCTAGAAGTCAGGTGGCGGGATGCAGTGGTCATGATTAGAGGTCACGTTATGGTCACAACTTAAACCTGTACCATTGCTGAGAGGTAGGGGAATGAAATCCTTTGTTCTGTGCCTGCGGGGAAGCTTCCCGAAGGAGCTGTCCTCCACAGAGGCCAGGACACGCTTGCCACACTAATGTTGGGGGCGTTTATCTCCTGGCCCCAGACCTTCTGAACTTGCATTTGCACTTTCTGCCTGTCCACACGATGCTGTGGTAATGGGCTCTGGAAACCTTCTGCGGAAGATCAAGTCTGCTGGCGACAGGCAGAGAGGAAACAGGCTTGAGATCCCAGAGACCTCATTTCAGGGGTCTGGAAACAGAGGCCGGGAGAGAAAAATGGCCCTTTGGCGAGGCGCCCAATAAATAGTCTTTGGATTGAAGACTTGTGGACTCAGAGTGGTCAGATGGGAGCAATATTTAAGGGAGAGGCGAGGAGGCTTCTGCGAGCTTCAGAGAGTGGATTTCCTCCCGCACTTGGGTATTTTTAAAAGCTGCTTATGGGTGTTCAGACTGTAAGAGACAAGCATGGCCAGAGGGGAAGAGCAGCAGAGCTCACCAGGACTCTCTGGAAGATGTGACTGACTGCCAGATGCTCTTTGACTCCTGAATCTCAGTCACCAATTACTTCTTCTGTCCTTGGCAGTGCCAGCCCCTAAACCATCCTTCACTTTGAGGAAGTCAGTAGACCCCCTGGGAATCATGCTTGGCTGCAGTCAAAATCAGTTTCCGTGATTAATTAATTTAATTAACATATTTGGAGTTCTGACCGCCTTTAATATCATTTACCTCTGTAAAAACGTCTATGAATCAAGGCAAATATTTTTGTGGAAATAGCCTAAAATAGCCTCCCTGACCAACCTAGAAGAGGGGAAATGATAGTAGCCTGGGTCTAACCATCTCTACTGCTCTTTAGGGGCTTTCCAACATATATGATTCTTTTTCCTAGAGAAAAATTCAAATACACATTTCTTCATCTGATTCTCTTCCTGTTCTTTCCCTTCCCTTCTCCTCTTACCCTTTCTGATTTATCTAAATTCCCTGGAAATGGGCTTCCCCGATAGCTCAGTTGGTAAAGAATCCACCTCTGTGGATTTTCTAAGTGTCCCAATCTCTGGCCTGTGCTCTTGATAGCAACCCACTTTCTTTCTTTCTTTTTTTTTTTTTTTTAGCTTAGAGGTCTGTGTTTATTTTATTTTATTTTTTAATGCAGGAGACCCCCGGTTTGATTCCTGGGTCAGGAAAATCTGCTGGAGAAGGGATAGAGTACCCACTCCAGTATTCTTGGGCTTCCCTTGAGGCTCAGCTGGTAAAGAATCTGCCTGCAATGCGGGAGACCTGGGTTCAAACCCTGGGTTGGGAAGATCCCCTGGAGAAGGGAAAGGCTACCCACTGCAGTATTCTGGCCTAGAGAATTCTATGGACTGTATAGTCCATGGGGTTGCAAAGAGTCGGACATGACTGAGTCACTTTCACGTTCACCTGGAAGTGGACTAGCCCAACCCATATGTGAAAAGGAGGGAAGGTGGATGGAGCGCTTGGTGAGAGGCAGTGGGGAGAATCAGTCTTCCCCCCGGGGGCCAGGGAGCTGGGCGAAGACAGTTAATTTCTCCGTGCTAAGTGTCCCAGCCTCTGGCCTGTGCTCTTGATAGCAACCCACTTTCTTTCTTTCTTTTTTTTTTTTTAGTTTAGAGATCTGTGTTTATTTTATTTTTTTAAATAAATTTATTTATTTTAATTGGAGGTTAATTACTTTACAATCAATTCAGTCGTGTTGTGTGTTTTCCCTGGCTTAGCCTAAAAGGTTATCCACTTTGCTTTCTGTGCCATGAAGAGAAATTTGTCAGGACCTCTCCAAGAGTGGGCTGTTCATCATTTGGGGTGAGTTCTCCAGCTTTGTGCTGGCCCAGTGGTTTATTAAGCAAGGGCATCACTGGTAGGTAGCCTGGGGCTGTGTAAGAAAGCTGTGAGTTCTGTCCTTTTAGGAAGAAAGGGGTAGGGGTGGGATGGGGCCTTAGAAAGAAAAATGATACAACCAAAAAGTAAAAATAAGTATGGAATAAAGACCATAATTAGATCTGTTATTTTTATGTCATACAGTCAGAAACCACATTTGAAACCTTCCTCCAATAATAAGAATGTGCATGTCAATCATAGCTGGGCAAAATACTTTTTTCTATTTTTTTTTTTGTTGTTGTTGTATTACATTTCATTAGAAGTCTGAGTGACCTTTGAATCTTAAACAGCAGCCAGATAACCTGGGCCCAGCTGTCCAAGCCTATTTTCCTTTTCTTCTTGTCCTCCCTTCATTCCTACAGAAATAAAGTGGTCCAGACCTAGTGGCAGTTCAGGTAGGACATTAATCAAAAACCTAGTAGAAACGAAAAAGTCCTTCCAGCAGCAGGCAAGAGTTAGAGCTGTGAGCCAGGACATTCAAGTTTGCCTTCAAAGTGACATGTACACAAAAACCTTTGTTTAATTTCAGAACCTAATACCAGACCCAATCTAATCCTCATGGGTCAATCTATTAACTTGTGTTTAGCATCAGCATCATTCACTAAACCCTGCCCACCCCCACCCCAAAACTACTATTTTATTTATTTGTGTTTGCTGTTTCTGTGTTTATTGCACTCATAATTGAGAACACACATAACACTCAAAAAGAAGTTCTCAAAGATTTACCAAAGGACAGGAAGAGAATGAAAATGGTGAAACAACTTCCCATGAAGATGACAAATTGAGTTGGTAGAAAAATCTTTGGTTTATTTTCCCATTTCTACCCTCTGATACACATGAGATGTATGGCTAATTATAATCATTCTAAAGCTTATGGCAATGAAAGGAATAAAATGTTTGAAGCCCCTTGGTCCTGGCTACCTTTAGTAACCACACTTAAAGGGTTTCAGTACAGAGCATTTAACAGCTGTGACCACGGCCAGTCCATGAAATGAGCTGGTGGGATTTTTTGGCCCCAAAGCATCACTGTGGGGGAAAATTTGATGCTGAACAGGACAACCAGTCGGCCACACCTCTGGCTATCTCTGGGAAGCGGAGCAGGTCATAATAACTTTCATAGAACTTGGATTCCCCACCTGTAAATGCAGTAGGATTCTATCTAAAAAGCTGCTAAGTCCCTTCCACTGGAATACTCTAGGATTTTGGAGTAGAATAACATTTTCTTGGACCTCATTTATCTTCTCAGTTCAGTTCAATTCAGTCGCTCAGTTGTGTCTGACTCTTTGCGACCCCATGAATCGCAGCACACCAGGTCTCCCTGTCCATCACCATCTCCTGGAGTTCACTCAGACTCACATCCATCGAGTCAGTGATGCCATCCAGCCATCTCATCCTCGGTCGTCCCCTTCTCCTCCTGCCCCCAATCC
>SJYT01034629.1:49926-76393 GCA_006410635.1 Cephalophus harveyi
GTATGATACATTGATACATTATATCTATGATACATCGATACATTGTATCTATGATACATTGATAGGCAATGTATTTCCTTATCATCAGTCCAAAATGTTTCTAATTTCCGTTGTGAAATCTTCTTTGATTTATGGATTATTTAAAAGTGTATTGCTTAACTTTCAATCAGTTGTGAATTGCCTAGTAATCTTTTTGTTATTGATTTCTAGCATTAAGATCATTGTGATCAAAGAATATACAACTGAATCTGAATGATTTCCATCCTTTGAAATTTGTTGAGACTTGATGACCCAGTATATGGTGAAGTGTTCTGTTACTACTGGGGACTGCCCCTATTTTGAACCTTTCTCCATACTTTGTTACAGTTTTGACTGGTCCATCTTTTCAGGCACCAGTATCATCTCCTGCAATGGAACTCCCTGCTGAACACTTCCCAGTCTCCAACACCCAGGCCACTGAATGCTTTCTCACCCCTACACAGGGCGACTTGCATGGAATTTGGACGATCAGTGCCTTATCTCTAGTTCTTAGCGGGCAGTTAGGGACAATCAACCTGCATCGAGGAGAATTACTTTAGCACTCAGATCTAGAAATGGAGCAATATCATGAGAAACTGTTTCATTTCCACAGAGAGTAATCCAAACATCCACCTCCCAGATAAAGACACACTTCCCCATATACACATAGTTTCTGTCTGGGGGCAGGTGGCAAGTGTCACAAATGGCCATGGAGAGGGTGTGCTTGGGGACCCTGAACTCTAACCCATATATCACTGCCACACATGGAAGACAAAGTACACATGCCAGGGGCCGCATGGTTATTCCAAGTGCCTCTGGGTGGCTGTTATGTTGAATCCTAAAGATAAACTGAAGTAAAGGTAGATCCTCCATATATGTTTTCCACAATAAGAATAATTTAGGATAAAATATGCACAGTGAGGGACAGGAAGGCCTGGCCTGCAGCAGTCAATGGGATAGCAAAGAGTCGGACACGACTGAGCTACTGAACAACAACAACAACCTGCACAATTGTGAGTCAGTGCTGAAGAGAATAATCAGAGAAGAGAGATAAGGGTGTTAAAATAGGTGACAAAGGAGCCATGCACTGCTTAGGATGATATAAGGAGATGGAGGCGAAGCACTTTTGGTCTCATAACTTCATCTCTATGGAGGCAGATGTATGGAAGACAGGTTCTTGATGTGAATGACCTTGAAGACCTGAGGTCACAATCAAATCTCTGTAATCTCACTTGATGGGAGGGGAGGACAGAGAAATGGTTCTAGGTAGTTACGGCTTTTCTCTTTGTAGCTGACACACAAATTCACTTCTCTGTACAGGTTTAGGGAGCTAGCAGTTAGTCTAGGGCCAGTGAGTCTTCCTGAGGGGAAACTCAGAAGAGAGAGACGAATGTGATGAACTCGTCTCCACTGCTGCAGTTGGACTTGGGACTGCAAATGCTGTTTGCTGCCTTCATAATCCACCATCCTCTCTGAATGCCCTTCACTCTCAGCTACCATCTCTGCTAGTCTCAATGGTTTTCCCTCACTCCTGAGGAGCGTAAGCCTTGGCAACTGTTCTCTTCTCAGACTGAGCTTGATGCACATGTCTATTCACAATCACAGTCAGGTAAGGGAGCACCACAAGGTGCCCACAGGGACTGCGACGTGTGTTCCTTCCTGCCCTTGCTGGATAAAAGTATCCCAGCCTTTTTGTGCTGATCAGGGTCAGTTACCCCTGGAAGATGGTGAGTCCCTATTTGCTTGCTGGCCTTAGGACACAGGGAGCACAGGGGGACACGTATAGATAGCTTGCTATGTCTTCTAAAGGGGGACTTTGGTGGCAAGAGTATGACCCCTTTGGACACACTATCAAGCAGAGCCCAAAGTTGAAGGAATGCGAAGCACAAAGTCCCCCAGTGGGTCACTGGCAAAAATGTCAGGTGAAATCACTCCTGCCTCCATCTCTTGACTCACCTATCCACAGACTTTTCCTGTAGGGGATGTAGTGCCATGTCAACACCTCTGATTCAGTGTGTATACTGAGTCCTGGAGAATGGCACTGCAGCCTTGCCAAGTCTTTCCTCTGAGCTGGCATTTCAGCTGTACTTCAGTAGGCAATCCTATCACTCTATGATGGTCAGTTGTATTCTGAATACAACCAGTGCCTCCTATGCTTATGAGTCCACTCCCCCACCTCCTTCATGTGAAATGAAGCCTCCTGGTCAGATGCTATGTTTTATGCAGCCAGACATTTTGTAAGCCTCTGAATAGTAGAGTTAGTTGAGGCTCTACAGGCAGAAAAGGCAAGCCCATATCTGAAATAAGTATTTCTGTGAGAATGAACAGCTAGTTTGTCCAGGATGGAAGGGAGTCAAATGATGTCAATTGCTATCACATGGCCCATTAGTCTCCTTAAGGAAAAGTACCTTATTGGAAGCTCAGCATTGGTCTATGATGCCAACAGGTCAGGCAACTGAGGTGGCAATAATAGCTTTCTGTTGGGCCCCCATGTGACCTCCATCTCTGACACCAATGTTGCTCCATTGTTTCCATCGTGCCAATTCTGTTCTGGCCAATGACAAAAGCTGCATGGCATCAACTATCCGGGCCACTTTGTCAGCTTAGCCTTGTCCGTGGTCGATGCTTTCTGGTGGGTGTTAACCTGAGAATCGTGGATCTTCATACTTTGTACCCACTTCCACATGTCCGTCCATATACCAAAATTAGTCACCAGGCTCACCCAAGCTGGAAGTGTATTGCAACTCATTTGCTCAGAAAATGGAGAGCAGGAAATATTTGGAGAATAGCCCTGGAAGCTCAGACAGTAAAGCGTCTACCTACAATGTGGCAGACCCAGGTTCGATCCCTGGGTTGGGAAGATCCCCTGGAGAAGGAAATAGCAACCCACTCCAGTGTTCATGCCTGGAAAATCCCTTGGACCGAGGAGCCTGCGGGGCTACAGTCCATGGGGTCACAAAGAGTCAGACAGGACCGAGCGACTTCCCTTTCACTTTCAGCAGTAACAACTACCATAGTCTGCACGTGTTATACTCGGCTAGAAGGGACTCAGGGCATGTTCTTGCTCTAATATTCTACAGTTGTAGTGAAAGTAAATGTTTACTTACAGCTTTCTTTCTTCCTAGAATCCGAGTGATGTTTCCTTAGAGCTGGGTTAAATACAGTATAACTTGTGAGTTTTACTCAGAACACTATTCCCTTATGCTTTGTTACTGGTAAAATGTTATTTGTGTGTGTGTGTGTGTGTGTGTGTGTGTGTGTGTTTCCTTTTTGTCCTGTTGTAGAGGGATTATTATTTTTTTTTTAAAGCAGCTGTTCAATACCCATGCAAACAGGCTTCCAAGTGAGCCCACCAAACCAATCCGGCAGTCATGCCCATGCACATCTGAATCCCACTGAGACACAAGTCTGGCCTCCCACCATGCTTATATTACTATTTATATATATTTGGCTCTCAATTGATTCTCTCCCCAACTACTGTATAAGCTCCTTGAATACTGAAACTGTGTCTCCTCTCTCTTTATAACACCACATCCCTGGATGGTATCTTACCCCTTCAAATGCTATGTAAAAATTTGTCATCGGTGATGAAATGATTCTAAAAAGCAAACAAAATGAGCTTTATGACAACAATAGCCATCCATGCAAATAATTCAAGGCAAACAATTCTCAGAGGATAAACAGGACCTAGAATGTTTTTACCAAGGGTGCCCACTGCTCTGGCCTGTGGCAAACAGAATTCTGTGAGTTAAAGGACCTGTTTGATTTTTCGTGTGGTGAATGTTCAGAAGAAGGTCGCAGCTTCTCAGGCAGGCTTTATTGAATCAGAATCCCAGAAAGCAGGACAGCCTTAGTCAAGTTTATGTTAATTAAAAGAGTGTAACCATTTTATTTTCCATGCAAAACCTTAAGGTGTGAAGGCCACCATTTTCAGTCTTCAAGGCCCTTGCTTTCTATTTCTGTTCCTTTCTCCATTTTAACTTTTACCCCCAACCCAGAACCACAAACCAAATGCCTTCTGTTTGGGGAAACCAAGAAATTGTTTTGATATTTATATACATACATACATACATATATATATATATATATATATATATAGCTCGCTGTTCTGGCATTATTTCTCCCTAAATACTTATCATTCATAGCTACAGGGGTGAAAATATTCCAAAATAGCATGTAATGTCTGTTATACATTTCAGTTCAGTTCAGTTCAGTCTCTCAGTTGTATCTGACTCTTTGCGACCCCATGAATTGCAGCACGCCAGGCCTCCCTGTCCATCACCATCTCCTGAAGGTCACTCAGACTCACGTCCATCGAGTCCGTGATGCCATCCAGCCATCTCATCCTCGGTCGTCCCCTTCTCCTCCTGCCCCCAATCCCTCCCAGCATCAGAGTCTTTTCCAATGAGTCAACTCTTCGCATGAGGTGGCCAAAGTACTGGAGTTTCACCTTTAGCATCATGTTATATATTTAGATGCATAAATTTTCATTGTCATGATGATGATTTATAAAAACTTGTAGGCTCATAGTAGAATATTTTTAATGCCTAGGCTTTTTTTTTAAGTGTGTGTGTGTGTTCTTTTCATTTCTCTTTTCTTGGAAATGTTATTTCTTTGTAATATAGTCTTATTTATCATGGCTGGGTCGAACAAATTTTGGCAATAGGTTAAAGAAAATTCAGGGGAAAGCATTTATTCTCTGAAGAGTCAGGAAATAAAGGATCTTGGTTTCATATGTATCATGTCAATGATAAACCCAAAGTCTCAAGTCCTGTGACATCAGGCATATAAGTTGAATATGGGATGTCTCATGTTAATGTAGTCTTTCTTAGGGACTATAAATCATAAACATTGGATTAGCCCTCCTGAGAATTCAGGTTTGTGCTGGCCTGTATTATTTTGAATATTTTTAGCCTAATTTGAAGTTTTTATTTTTAGTGCTTTTAGAAGTCTAGTTTCGTTCTCTTTCCCTTTCTCTCTCTCATTCACTAGCTCTTGTCCTCACTCTCACTCTTGGTGTTCGTTTGGTGTTACTGATTTCTGCCACTAATTCCCTCACTGATTTTGGCAGGAACTTCTTTTAAAAAAAAAATGTAATCACTCTTCTTGGCTATAAAGTGACTTTGGCCCAGTAAGATTATACTGAAGGGAAACTAAGGTGTTCCTCAGGTATCACTATAAATAAGTTGTCTCTATATGCTTTTAGAACCATTGTAATACTTTCAAGCTCCTAAAATCATAGTTCAATTTTTTCATCCTCATGTAGGTAGTCCAGAATGAAAGTCGAGATATAAACTGCAAGATATCTTTCCACTCCAGTATTCTTGCCTGGAGAATCCCATGGACTGCAGCCTGCCAGGCTCCTCTGTCCATGGGATTGCAAGACTCACCACCAAACCATTTTCAAGTAATCTTAATTATTCAAATTCACTGGGAATTTAAGTTGTGAATGCCTTTACTACATTCTTTTGAAAGTTAGAACAGAGTGAGTTACAGTAGTAAACAGCTGACATTTCTGTGCAATGGAAAAGGCAATGGTGATTTTGCTTCATTGTGTTTAGTAATTCATCTTCAGGAACTGGGCCTTTCTTACCAGCCAAGGCTAGGGACAGGGAGAAAAATCAGACAAGAATGCCACTAGAAATTGTACTGTATCTCATCCCATTGGCTGTCAATACAGACTTCAGAAAACACCACTGATGCAAGACAAGCAATCAGAATATTGTAGAATAATATATGATTGGAGAAAAAAGGAACCATAAGGCAGCCCTGTTCAATGCAAATATAATGTGAGCCACTTCTGTAGTTTTAAATTTTCAGGTAACCACATAAAAACAGTGAAAAGAAACAGGTGAATTGAATTATAATAACATTATTTAACATAATATATTCAAGATATTCTCATTTCAAAATATGATCAATATAAAAGATATTAATGGGATACTATATATTCTTTTTGGCACTAAATCTTCAAAATGTGGTATTGCACATTTCTAGCATATCTCAATTCAGACTTGTTACATTTCAGGGGTTCAGTAGCCACACATGGTGAGTGGCTACCACAGCAGACTGAGCAGACATGGAGTATATCTCATTCAAAACCATCTCTCTGACAAAAAAGGATGCAGGAACGAGAGAAGCTAAGGCACTTGCCACATTCAGACAGCTGTGTCAGAGAGCAAGACTCAACACCGGATCTTCTAGTTACCTATCAAGGCCACTTTCCATGACTTCAGGAGGCTCTTTTGTCCTGAAATCTTATTGACTATCCCCCTCCAAATTTCAATTTCCATCAAGAAAAATAATCTTACAGTAGGGATGGGGGAAGCAGACAGATTCATATGTGAGACTTCAGTGATCTCATACAAGGCTTAAGAAGGAAGTGAAGAGATATTAAACAATATTTAAAAATCTCTTATCTGCTTTAAATGAGTTTAAAAATCCTGATGCCTGGGCAAATTATATCTGGGATCATTGAAAGAATAAGGAGATGAGATAACAGAACTGCTATTGGTTACAAGGAAAATGATGAAGGAGGGAATAAACCCTAGAGAATTGGCATATATCCAGATTTTTTCCAGTTGGAAAAGGCAAATGATACTAATTGCAAACACATACATAGTACTTACTAGGTGCCAGGCACTGGATCAGAGTGCTTTACAAATGTGGCTTCATCAGTTCCTCACAACAGTCTTATGAGGTAGCTACTAATACTGTCTTCATTTTTCAAATGAGAAAACAGAGCAAAGAGGGGTTAAATAATCTGTTTAAATAATCTGTCCAAGAAATACTGCCAATAGATGGTGGAACCAGGATTTGCCTCTGAAATCTAATTCTTTGAATTGGCTTTGCACCATGCTGCTCACAGATTGAAGATTTCAGTATCTGTCTCCTTCTGTGCCCTCTTATTCTCTTTTTCCCTGTGGCTGGGGATCATGTGATATCCTCTTAAAAGTTCAGCCCAAGCTAGGCTCTGAGGCAACAGATGATTTCCTAAGATAAGTCCTAGCTTAATGCCTTTGTAGTCCACCATCATATCCTATTGGCTACCATCCCCACCCTGACATTATGCCTCAGTTTGGGGCCCTGGATCCTTCCTTGCATTACGCATCCCTAACTTAAGTACTGGAATCTGTTCTTGTACCGTAGCTTGCAACTTGTGGACAGAAGACTCCTATATCCCAATCTGTTCAGGTCACTGTGCAGAACCTTCTCCTTGCCTCTACTTGCCTGCTGTTTCTGTTCCCTGTTACCTCTTGAGAGACCTCCATGACAACAATTGCTTTGCCAAAGCATTGTGTGAAATTATACTCTCCACTCACCATGTTGCACCCATGGGTCAGAACTTCCTCCTGTCACTCAAATCACTTCCAACTCCCTACCCATCCCAGCGACCAAGTCTAATTTCAAGGATCAGCCCCTCCTAGTTTGCTTGGTTTTCTGCATAGGTGAAACCTTCCAGTTATGAGTGAAACACCATAGTATCAAATCATAGGCACTGGTCCTTTGAAAAATTACAAGTATATTACTAAACAGTTGATTTGCAAACAGTTAAAATGAAAAGTGATTAAAAAATCCTTCTAAAACCAAACTTAATTCCTCTTTCCCTCATCTGGATAGTGTTCCTAAAATTGCCAGTAAGAAGAATGACTTAGATACAGTATATCTGGATCTCAGCAGGCTATTAAATGGGGCTATCATATTTTTGTGGATGAGAAGCAAAGAGGTGATAGAATAGATATGTGAATTCATATCTGGTCTTGAATGTCAAGTTGAGCTAGATTCCAGTACTGTTGTAAGAGCCTTCCTCTTAACCCTGTCCTATTATACTTCTTATTAAACACTCTAATAAACTCTTATGAGGAAAGCTCAGTGAATGTGTAGAAAATGCAGAGCAGAGATGAAAAGATTCCATAGCCAATGACATGTTCATAAGTCAGAGAGTTTTCCACAAGGTAGAATGAAGAGTTAAAATGAACAAGATTACACATAATAAGGATGCATGAAATGTATATATTTTGTTTAAAATCAAACTATGCAAAAACAGTATGAAAAAAACATGGCCCAGTATTAGTATGGTGGTGATAAAGGGGAGGTCTTTAAAATGAAATTTACTCAGTCATGTCTGACTGTTTGTGACCCCATGGACTATATAGTCCATGGAATTCTCTAGGCCAGAATACTGGAGTGGGTAGCCTTTCCCTTCTCCAAGGGATCTTCCCAACCCAGGGATCAAACCCAGGTCTCCCACATTGCAGGTGGATTCTTTACCAGCTGAGCCACAAAGGCAGCCCAAGAATACTAGAGTGGGTAGCCTATCCCTTCTCCAGCGGATCTTTCTGATCCAGGAATTGAATCAGGGTCTCCTGCATTGCAGGCAGATTCTTTACCAACTGAGCTATCAGGGAATTTTATTATAAACTCATGTAAGCCAAAGTGTGCATGGCTGCCAAGGATCGAATGTGATCTTGGATTACATTAATTATAGTATAATGGGAAGGCTAACTCCGTTGTACTTGGTACCTGCCAAATGCTGTTTGAGTTTTTGTATTCAAATCATGACAGGCTGACAAACTGCAGGGGATCTGGGAGAGGGTGGAAAAGGGTCTAGAACTAATGGTACACTGGAACCAGTTGGTACTCACTTGTTAGAAATTGCTAGGTATTCTGGAATTTAGTGAACTGGTTGTTAACCCCTTGGTATCCTGAAACAGGCTATGGTGGGGTTATTTATCTACACCATGGTAATCAGCAAATGTTACAAACCTCCATCCATAGATTTTCAGGCACTCTGTCTACCAGATCTAGTCCCCTGAATCTATTTGTCACCTCCAGTATATAATCATAGAGGATTTGATTTAGGTCATGCCTGAATGACCTAGTGGTTTTCCCTACTTTCTTCAATTTAAGCCTGAATTTTACAATAAGGAGCTTATGATCTGAGCCTCAGTCAGGGCTAGGTCTTGTTTTTACTGACTGTATAGAGCTTCTCCATCTTCGACTACAAAGAATATAATCAATCTGATTTTGGTATTGACTGTCCGGTGATGTCCATGTGTAGAGTCACACAAGTTTGGCCTTTGAGTACAAAATGAAGTGTTGGAGGGAAAGAGTGTTTGCTATGACCAGTGTGTTCTCTTGGCAAAACTCTGTTAGCCTTTGTCTTGCTTCATTTTGCACTTCAGGGCCAAACTTTACTCCTGGGATCTCTTGACTTCCTACTTTTGCATTCCAATCCCCAATGATGAAAAGGACATATTTTTTCTTGTTAGTTCTTGAAGGTCTTGTAAGTCTTCATAGAACCATTTGACTTCAGCTTCTTAGGCATTAGTGGTTGGGGCATAGACTTAGATTACTGTGATGTTGAATGGTTTGCCTTGGAAATGAACTGAGATCTTTCTGTTGTTCTTGAGACTGCACCAAAGTACTGCATTTCAGACTCTTCTGTTGACTGTGAGGGCTACTCCATTTCTTCTAAGTGATTCGTGCCCACAGTAGTATATATAATGGTCATCTGAATTAAATTTGCCCACTCCTATCCATTTTAGTTGATTGACTCCTAAAATGTTGATGTGCACTCTTGCCATCTCCTGCTTGACCATGTCTGATTTAACTTGATTTGTGGACCTGACATTCCAGGTTCCTATGCAGTATTGTGCTTTACAGCATCGGACTCTATTTTTACCACCAGACACAGGCACAACTGAGCATTGTTTCCACTTTGGCCCACCTTTTCATTCTTTCTGGAGCTATATCTCCACTCTTCCCCAGTAGCATATTGAATACCTCCTGACCTGGCGGGCTCATCTTCTGGTGTCATATATTTTCATCTTTTCATACTGTTCAGGGAAAGTGGTTGTCTGAGGAGGCCTTACAAATAGCTGAGAAATGAAGAGAAGCAAAAGGAAAAGGAAAAGGGGAAACTTATACCCAGGTGAATGCAGAGTTCCAGAGAATCGCAAGGAGAGATTTTTAAAAAAGCCTTTGTAAGAGAACAATGCAAAGAAATAGAGGAAAACAATAGAATGGGAAAGACTAGAGATCCCTTTAAGAAAATTAGAGATACTAAGGGAACATTTCATGCAAAATGGGTTCAATAAAGGACAGAAATGGTATGGACTTAACAGAAGCAGAAGAGGTGGCAAGAGTACACAGAACTGTACAAAAATGGTCATAATGACACAGATAACCACGATGGTGTGGCCACTCACCTAGAGCCAAACATCCAGGTGTGTGAAGTCAAGTGGGGCTTAGGAAGCATTACTATGAACAAAGCTAGTGGGGGTGATGGAATTCCAGCTGAGCTATTTTAAATCCTAAAAGATGATGTGGTTAACGTGTTGCACTCAATGTGCCAAAAAATTTGGAAAACTGAGCAGTGGCCACAGGACTGGGAAAGGTCAGTTTCCATTCCAATCCCGAAGAAAGGCAATGCCAGAGAATGTTCAAACCACCATATAATTGCACTCGTTTCACATGCTCAAGTAAGGTCATACTCAAAATCCTCCAAGCTAGGCTTCAGCAGAACATGAACTAAGAACTTCCATATGTACAAGCCGGGTTTAGAAATGGCAGAGGAACCAGAGATCAAATTGCCAACATCCACTAGATCATAGAAAAAGCAAGAGAATTAAAAAAAAAAAAAAAAACACCTGCTTTATTGACTATGCTAAAGCCTTTGACTGTGTGGATCATAGCAAACTGTGGAAAATTCTTAAAGAGATGGGAATACCAGACCTCCTTACCTGTCTCCTTAGAAACCTGTATGTGGATCAAGAAGCAACATTGATGTATGGCAAAACCAATACAATATTGTAAAGTAATTAACCTCCAATTAAAATAAATAAACTTATATTAAAAAAAAAAAGAAGCAACAGTTAGAACCGACTGTGGAACAACCAACTGGTTCCAAATTGGGAAAGGAGTACGTCAATGCTTTATATTGTCACCCTGCTTATTTAACTTATATGCAGAGTACATCATGCATATGCTGGACTGAATGAAACTCAAGCTAGAATCAAGATTGCCAAGATAAATAACAACCTCAGATATGCAGATGATACCACTCTAATGGCAGAAAAATGAAGAGGAGCTAAAGAACTTCTTGATGAGGGCAAAATGGGAGAGTGAAAAAAACTGACTTGAAACTCAACATTAAAAAAACTAAGATCATGGCATCCAGTCCCATCACTTCATGGCAAATAGATAGGGAAAAAGTGGAAATAGTCACAGATTGTATCTTGGGCTCCAAAATCACTGTGGATGGTGACTGCAGTTACAAAATTAAAAGACACTTGCTCCTTGGAAGAAAAGCTCTGACAAACCTAGACAGCCTATTAAAAAGCAGAAACATCATTTTGCCAACAAAAGTCTGTGTAGTCAAAGCTATGGTTTTTTCAGTAGTCAGGTATGGATGTGACAGTTGGACCATCAAGAAGGCTGAGTGCTGAAAAATTGATGCTTTCCAATTGTGGTGCTGGAGAAGACTCTTGAAAATCCCTTGGACAGCAAGGAGATCAAATCAGTCAATTTTAAAGGAAATCAGTCTTTCCTGGTGGCACAGACAGTAGTCGACTCATTGGAAAATACCCAGATGCTGGAAAACATTGAATGGACATGAGTTTGAGCAAGCTTTGGGAGATGGTGAAGGACAGGGAATCCTGGCATGCTGCAGTCCATGGCATCACAGAGTGGGACACTACCCTGTTACTGAACAACCACAAAAGGAAGTCAACCCTGAATATTCATTGAAACAACTGATGCTTAAACTCCAGTACTTTGGCCACCTGATGCGAAGAACTGACTTCTTGGAAAAGACCCTGATGCTGAGAAAGATGGAGGGCAGAAGGAGAAGGGGGCAGCAGAGGATGAGGTGGTTGGATGGCATCACTGACTCAATGGTCATGAGTTTGAGCAAGCTTCGGGAGATGGTGAAGGACAGGGAAGCCTGACATGCTGCAGTCCATGCTGCCTCAAAGAGCTGGACATGACTTAATGACTGAACAGCAATGAACAATCAGCAAATGCTATAAAACTTTTTGTTTTCCAGACAGTGTGTCTGCTAGGATGTCACTGTCAATAATGCCATGATTTGAAGAATGATTAAAGGCAGACAAGGTTGTACATTCAATTAAAAAAAAAAAAAAAAAAAAACCAAAGTGAGGAGAGGGTGAGAACTTTAGAGCAGTCTTTAAATACTTAGAGTTTAGATCTTTTTCAGCAAATCAGAGCAATCTTCTCCAGCACTTCTATCTTTAAGGACAGAACAGCCTGCACTCTACAACCTCCTGACCCATCCAGAGGTGTGGCCCCAACTGCCAGTCATTAGTGCGTTTCTTATATTATCTTTTAAAAGTTATGCAAATTTTATATTTTGCTCCACAAATGATCCATATGTCTCTGAATATAAAAAAATAATGGATTGAAGAGGGACTTCTCAAACTTTTCTGTGTACAAATCACCTGGGGAAATCGTTAACATGTGGGTTCCAATTGCGTAGTTATGGAAGAAAGATTGAGATTCTGAATTTCTAACAAGCCCCCAAGTGGTGCCAAAGCTGCCGGTCTGTGCATACTTTGAGTAGCAAGGGTTTCAATGATGGACCAGTCTCTTTTCTTGCTTTCTTTTTCCCCAACTCCAAATTACAGTAAATTTAGCACCTAGGGTATTTAATCTGTATTTAATTTCTGTCTCTGATGGAGACATAAGCTTCTAGGAGTATACACATGTGCTTCTGAAAAACTTGGAGTTAAAGCTTTTTTGACTTACTTATATTTCACTTTTTGTCCTCTTGTAGAATTCCTTTTTACTGAACAGCACTTCAGCCTTTGTACTTTCTGCCTATATTGAGTGTGATTATGAAAAACAGTGGAGGAAATTCATTCTTTGACCCATTGTAGGAAAATTGTCAAGGACCTCATCCACTATGTTACATTCTGTTCTCTGTTTGAGGACTCAGCAGGGAACAAAACAGACACATATTTCTGCTCTCATGGAGTCTTTCTTCCATGTCTCTTCCCTCAGGTTGTTAGGAAATATGGAAGCACATTGGCGGCCACCTCCAACAACTCTCAAAGACCTGGTAAAAGATGTGTCTGGTTTGAATGTGGCTCCTGGTGTATGAATTTCTAACCCTCATGTTCTCTTTACTGGATTGTCTCAACTTTTCATTTTCCTCTTTGGATACCCTGTGCATATTATTAGTTGAAAGTCTCCTCAAATCCTCTATGGAATGAGGCAGTATATAAATAAATCATTAAATATGTGGGGCTGGAAAAATCAGAACTAAAGCCAGTGCAGTAAAGTTATAGGGAATCAAACTTTAGCCTCATATACAAATAGTCTGATGTCCTGAAAAGAAATGGTTCAACTTATAATACAGGGGCTTTTTGGATACTAATATTGGCAGTTCATTTTTGGGGAATTTTGACATGATGCTTCCCAACATGAAGGGCATTCGTACTAGATAATCCCTCAGGTGCCTTTCACTAATCTGATTGTAAGGAAATGTCCATGATTCCAGTTCTTCTGTAGACAAGAATAATAGCTTCTCCTTTGCCTACTAGCCTCAGCATCTCTTGGAGAAGATGAACCTTTAGGGATGGTGGTGGCTCTGGGGAATCCCACGTGTTGGGGGCAGTTTTGGTGTGAGAGAGAGGGGCTTCTGCTAGAAAAGCAGCCTGGGGCTCAAATCTTCCACCTGGGATGTGTTTTGTGATACTCACTAAAATCTAAACTCCTGCTTTTTCTTCTAACTTGTCTTGATCCAATTCATGGTTTTCTTCAGATGAATAAAATATCCTTGTATTTATAGTGGATGCCATAAACCAGCCAGCCGTCATATTTTTTATATCATAAGCAGCTGCTCTTTGAGCCAACACAGGGTAAAAGAGGCCGATTTGTATTTTTACAACCAGATATGAAACCAGCTTTCAGTAATTTGGGAAGCACGTGCTGCCACTCGTGATCCTCAGGGTGCTCATGTTTAAATACGTCCCTAAAGGTTGCAGAGACTACAATTAATATAACGCTGAAAGTGTTAAGTCACTTACTCGAAAACAGGAAATTTGAAAGAATTAATTGATTTTAACTTCAATATGAAATATTGGCACTTGTAATGATACTACTCTATGAATAGATAGAGGCAGCATTTATGACCTTTTTAACTACATTCCGTTCACTGAAAAATGACAACTATGCTAAAGAAATACTTTCCTCCTTGCTGCCGGCTTCTCCCAACGAGAGCTTTTAGCAAAGGGCATAGAAAGTCCTACCAATAAATAACAAAAATTTACTATCCCCCCCCCCATCGTTTTACAATCTTGCCCTCCCACAAGAGGAACACAGAGAGCAGACTAGATGAAATCAACCTGCTTTGCTCAGCACCGAGGACATATTATTACTCAAACTGGGCACATAAGCTGGAGGGGAGTGGGGTGGAAATTAGTCTAGAAGAAATATACAGACTGAAAATGATGTTGCCCTAGGCATGCTTTGTGGTGATTGTTGTCGTCATCATCATTGTTCCAATTTTCTACCACTAATGGATATCTGCCCCAATTTTTTCCAATGTCACAGAAATTGGAATTGTCTTCCTCTTCTGAAGACACTGAAAGACAGAAATCCCTCGAGTTGAAAGCCATCTAGAAGGAATCATTTCAGTATTTCTTTTGTGGGACTGAACATTCCTCTCCTGTAAGAGAGAGACTAGAAAGCTTTAGAAAGTGCGTCTTCAGACTCCTTGAATTGAGGAAGGAAAAGAGACAGAGCCAGAAAGAGCTTAACTGGAATGAAAGGCATTTTCCTGGACGCTGCTCTCCTGAATTAATCAGGTCCAGCATGGGAGGCTTAAAGAGCTTGTTGGGGAAAAATTCCTTTCTTGTATGACTATTTCTAGCCAGACTGCATGCAGAGGAGTGCATTCTAGTCTTTGGTCCGGGCCATTGCAACCAGAATCCAAACAACTGTTTGTTATTCCTATAAGGATCTTTGATGATATGAAAGGAAATAGCAGGATGTACAAAAAGACCCAAATTTCTCTCCATTAGTGGTTTCAAGGCCTCTTGCTATAGTGATTCTTGAAATTACAATTACAGTTCATGAAGTTTCTCGGGCAAAGCCCAGCTATTACATTTGGTTTAAGAAAAGGAGCAGGAAGTGCTCAGCCTCTATGTCAGAGAACCTCAGCTTTACCCGCCTTGTTTGAGTCTTTAGGAAAATAGCTTGCACTGGGGGATGGAAAAAATGTGTCTTTCTTCCTTAGTAAGCATGTCTTTTTAAAACTTAACTCAAGTTCTCTTTTGTGTCCATGTTCTGGAGTTTAATTCCTACATACAGGCTATTATTGTCATAGCTAATCCCTTACTGCCCTAAATACATCTATTATTATGCTGCAGATTTCAATAAATTCTTATTACTCTTTGAGTTACAGCCATGGTATACCCAAACTCTCCCCAAGAAAAACATGCACAGGAGCGAGAGGCAAGTCACCAATGATAGTTGGCTGTTTACAATGGATCAGGCCCTGGGCTAGATGTTTTTACCAATGCGATTTTAAGCCTCCATCCATATGCTGTGGGCTTCCCCAGTGGCTCAGTGGTAAAGAATCCACCTGCAACGCAGGAGATACAGGAGACCTGGGTTCGATCCCTAGGTCGAGAAGATCCCCTGGAGCAGGAAATGGCAACCCACTCCAGTATTCTTGCCTGGAGAATCCCATGGACAGAGGAGCCTGGTGGGCTACAGTCCATGGGGTAGCAAAGAGTTGGACATGACTGAAGCGACTGACCACGCACGCCATCACATGCTGTAAGGATAGTATAATTAGCCCCACCTTAGAGATGAAGAAACTGAGGCTCCCTTTCAAGGACATTCAGCCATTTCCCCCAATTTCTGCAGTTTGCACGCAGATAGTCTGACCACAGAGCCCATGCTTTCTGATATGCCAAACTGCCTCTTGCTGAGGACAGATGATATAGTCTCCATTGGGCAGATGGCAGTATTTAAGGCTAAGAAGATTTTTAACTTTCCCAAACTCCCAGAGTAATCCTTGCCAGGTCAATGTTCCTGGAAATCTGTTTACTGTAGCAAGCCATTCAGTACAGAGACTCAAGACAGATCATCTGGCTGAATCAAAGTGTTGCTGGAGCAGTGTACAGACTATTTAAGAGAAACTCTGACTTGATTATGGAACCTCTCAAAAGGGTCCATCATGTGATACAGTCTTCATGGGGGATTGGTCCCAGGACTCTTGCAGGGTTGTACCAAAATCTGCAGCTGCTCAAATCCTTTATATAAAATGACTCAGTATAGTCGGTCTGCTCTATGCACAGGTTTCCCATCCATGGATTCAACCAACCATGAATCAAAATACCAAGGGCCGGCTGTACTCAGTGTAAAGAATAACTTCAGATCAAAGCTTTCCTCAGGGATGGTAGACTTCTTCCCACTATGACACTAACTTGGTTATGTTATACTGTCTCACTGGTGGCCTGCAACCATTCATCTTTACTATTTTGTTGCACCAGCTCATTAGTGGGGTTTCCTATATTCATGACAGCAGTGGGGGCTTCTGATTTCCCTCCTGAGCTATACAAGCATGGCACCCATCAGTACTGAGTCATGAGTCAAAAGTTGTGTTTCTACACTATTCCTGGGACTACAGCTCAGAGAATAAATATGCACTCCAATAGGCCTCATTGGAGCTGTTCCTGGATACTCCCAACCATAAAAGGTTAACAGAATGGGACAAGGACACCTTCCCCATTACTTATACAAACTTACCCTGCACATCTGTGTCTGTGGGGGACTCCCTGGATTGCTGCATACCTCATAGGAGACTCGGGTCAGGGCAGTAGATAGACTCTAATAGGTGAAGGCTAACAGCTGGTCACTAAAATCCATCTGCCCCATCAACCATAGTAATAGAGTTGTTGCCAGACATGTTGAGTACCCTTCCCATGTTCTTCTATTTGAGCCCTTCTGTATGGCTAACACTATATTTAAACCTGACTGCTTGGCTACACGTTTCCCAGCATTCCTTGCAGCTATTTATGGCCATCTGACTGACTATGCTCTATACCAGTGGTTCTCAAAGCATCAGCATCATCTGAGAGCTGGTTAGAAATGCAAGTTCTTGGGCCCCACCCAAGAAACTCTGAGATTAGGGCCCACAGTGTGTGTTTTAACAAGTCCTCTGGGGGATTCTGATGCAGGCTAATGTTCTTGAAACTGGAATGTGAATAGAAATAATGTGTGTCCCTTCAGTGCCTTCTCCAGGGGATCTTCCCAAACAGGGATGGATTCCAGGTCTCCCGCATTGCAGGCGGATTCTTTATCATCAGAGGCACCAGGGAAGCCCATGAATATTGGAGTGGGTAACCTGTCACATGGCAACCCACTCTAGTATTCTTTCCTGGAAAATCCCCATGGACAGAGGAGTCTGGCAGACTACAGTCCATGGGGTCACAAAGAGTCAGACAGGACTGAGAAACTAAGCATGGCTTCAGTGCCTAGGTCTAAAGACATTGAATATGCCTCTTCCATGCTTCTTGCTACTTTCAGGCTAGAAGCAGACAAGCTTTAACCATGCAGGTGGTGACAATGCTCTAAGGAAGGTTTTATGGTAAGTGTTTAAATGCGAAGGGTGAAAAACATAGGGTTAAAAAGAAAGCCATTTGTATTTATCAAGTCTGTGAAATTGTACTGTATGTACATTTATAGTAATGCATTAGCTAACAAGATCTGATAGTGGGTCTAATGACTTCCATAAATCCAACTATCTGCAATAATTATAATATGAGATGGAGTATCTGTGATTTCTATTGGTGACAAAGTCCCATGTGTGCGTGTGTACTCAGTTGTGTCTGACTCTTTGTGACCCCATGGACTATAGCTCACCAGCCTCCTCTGCCCATGGAATTCTCCAGGTAAGAATACTGGAGTGGGTTGCCATTCCCTCCTCCAAGGGATCTTCCCAACCCAGGGATCAAACTCGTGTCTTGTGTCTCTTGCATTGGCAGACGGGTTTTTACCACTAGTGCCTCCTGGGAAGCCCAACAAAGTCCCGGGCACTGCTAATACTACTATGAGTTGTTGTCTACATTCATAATATAAGGAAATGCTGAGTTTCAATCAGGGATCTGTGGTAGACCCAATACTGTCCCCCAAAGGTATCCGTGTCCTAATCCTCAGAACGTGTGACTTTTGCCTTACATGGTAAGAGAGACTTTACAGAAAATGTGTTTAGGTTAGAATACCGAGATGGGAAATCATCCTGGATTATTCAGGTGAGCCCTAAACAAAATCACAAGTGTCCTCCTAATCTCCAGAACTTTAAGAGAATACATTGTGTTGTTTAAAGTCACCAAGTTTGTAGTAATTTGTTACAGCAGCAGTGGGAAACTCATACAAGATTAGTTAAAATAATGATAATTTTCCCCCATGCAAGTTCATGAACCTCCAGAATTTGATCCATGGGCCCCCAAGTTAAGGATCCTTTCCCCCAGGGGTTTGGCAAACTACAAAATGGAAGGAACCTGAGTCCCTAAATGACTCTAGGAAGCAGAGCTGCCTGGGTTCTCTTTGTTATAGTACCTTAGCTTCCCTTAACTATTATGAGGAGAAGGAAATTCCTCAAGAGAGGATAGGGGATAGATGTAAAGAAATCATATGTGTACAGGAGAAAGAATCCATAACACCTCAGTCCATCAGACTAAGGAGTAAACAGTGCTGGTGAGCAGCTGGGGCTGGAAACTCAACAACCAGAAAGTTCAAACATTAGTCAAATATGAAGAAATAAAAGAATATCTAGTTTAACTATACAGGTTAATTTTTCATATCAATCAATGAAAAATGTCTAAATTCACTCTAGCATAGAAATATATAAATTATATTAGAAAGTGATTATAATTTAATTACAGTTTTTATTTCCTTTAATGCCTCAAATGCTTTCCTGTAAAGTTAGGGGGAAATTATCAATTTTTTTCTTGAATGTAATTATGATTTTGAGCTTCCATCAGTATGATTCATAGATAGGAGGATTCTACTGTCCCCAAATTGATCTACAAATTCAGTGGAATTCCAACAAGCTTGATCTTGGCATACTGTTTCTAAAGCATACATGAATAATAATACCCAAGGATAGCCCAGATGCTTCTATAAAGAAGAGAAAGCAGGTGGAGAAATTTGACTCCCCAAATATCATGACTTGTTATGTAACTATAGTAAAGTCACTGTACTCTTGACAAGGGCTAGACAATGAAACACAAAAGAAACCCCAGACAGAGACACATACATATATGAAAACCTGATATATGACAGTTATAATTGCAAGTTGGGAAGAAAAAATGAACTATTTGATACATGGGTTTGGGAAAATCGGCTCTCCCTAAGGGGAAAGAATGAAAATGAATCCCTATGTCATTTACACCATATGAAATGAACCGTTACATCCATTCCAGATGGATTAAGAACTTAAATGTAAAAGGCAAACCTTAAAAACTTTTAGAAGAAAATGAGAAAATATTGATATGACTACCCTGGGAGTAAGGAATGATTTCTTAAATAAGACACAAAAATTTAAACTTTAAAGAAAAAGATTGATGCATTTGGTTACATTAAACTTCAGAACTTCTTTATGTAAAAAAATTAATAAAGTGAAAAAATAGCCACAATTTTAACAAAGATATTTGCAAGACATAAAACTAACAATTCTTATCCAGAATGTATGTATGTATGAAATCCATTTTTATACAAGCTCACACATCTTTATGTGTGTTTGTGTGTTTTCTATTGCTGTGTAACAAATAACCCCAACACTTATAAGTTTAAAGCAATGTAGATTTATGACCTCACAGTTTCTGTAGCTCAGGAATCTGGACGAGGGTTAGTAGGATCCTCTGCTTCAGGCCCTCTCACAGGTGGCAGTCATCTCAAAGACAGACTGGGCAGGATCCTCTTCCAAGCTCACGCTCATGTGGTTGTTGGCAGGGCTCGGTTTCTCGCGAGTTGTTGGCAGGAGGCCTCTCTCGGTTCCTTGCCACGTGGGCCAATCTACAGAGCCTCTCGCACATGGCAGTTGGTCTCATTGGAGGAGCAAGCCAGAGGGCAGCAGAGGCTGCCAGCAAGAGAGAGCGTGCTAGCAAGACACAGTCACAGTGTTTTGTAACCTAATTTTAGAAGGGACACCTCATCACTTATGACATACTCCATTTGTTGGAAGCACATCACTAGGCCCAGTCCACACTCAAGGGGAAGGATTATAGAAAAGCATGAGTATCAGGATTTGGGGATCACTGGAAGTCGTCTTAGAAGTCTGCCTATTACAGTACCTATTAACTCAAGAGAAAACTATGTGAAAGGCTTTAACAAATATTTTATAAAAAGAGAAACACAAATGACCCATACACAATTGAAAAGCTTCTCATTTCATTATTAATTATTAATACCACCATGAGATACCATTTCATGCCTACCAAAAAGCAAAATTAAAAAGTGACCATAACAAATGTTGGCTATTTCTGTATCTTAGAGCAATACTATTCTGTTGATAAGTGTGTAAATTGGTACAGCAAAATTTTGGAAAAGGATTTAGCACTGCCTAGTAAAGTTCACATGCAGAAAACTTCAGCCTACTAATTTTACTCTAAAGAAACCCTTGTGCATGTCCCTCAGGAGAGATGTATAGCAATGTACATAGCAGCCTCATTTATGATAGGCAAAAACTGAAAAGCAATGTCCAACACTGGTAAAATGAATAATTTGTGACATAATCATGCAGTAGAATAATACACAGCATTGAAAATGGATAAATGATGCCTTTACACATGAATATGGAGAAACATTAAAAAGCAAAACGCTGAATGAAATAAACAAGGCATAAAAATATTTGTATAGTATGATTCCATTTATGTAAGATTCAAGGAAAAGAAAAGCCAAATAACTTATATATCTGTATATCTATCAAGGACATGGTTAACATGAGTAGATTAATGGTTTTCAGAGGTGAGGGATAGAATAGTATCAGGGAGGAGACATACAGGAGTGTCAAAGGGTTGAGCAGCGTGGTTTTCATTATTTATTATGTTAGCAATGAACCCACAATGTGTTATTTTGTGTATATGTTTTTTCCATGCTAAAAATGTGTGGAAAAATAACCATAGCTGATGTTTATTGGACATTCCTCTGTTCCAGCCACTTTGCAGATGTTCTCATTGAAAAAATGAATTTTGTGCTTTCATTCTTAATTATTTATTTTACTTTGAGGAGTGTTTACCTAAAAGCAAAATAGAGCATATTGTGGTTAAAACAAGGGAGAAATGATGTGATAATAAAAACAATGAGGAAAATACTAATAGCCAATTTGAGAATAATTTTGAATATAGAATTTTAAAACCATTTAATCTACCCATAGAACCCTCTGAACCAAAAGTTGCCACATGGACAATGAGACTAGGTTAGAGTTTCTCCACCTCAGCATTATTGACATTTTGTGCTGGATCATTCTTTGTTGTCAAGGGCTGTCCTGTGCACTGTAGGGTGTCAAGCAGTGTCCCTGGCCTCCACCCACTAGATACTAGTAGGACACCTTCCCTAGTTGGGACAAAATTGTCTCCAGACATGGCCAGATGTCTCCTGAGAGGCACAACTGTCCCTGGTTGAGATCCACCCAACTTAGATGGTCTTGGCGTGTTCAATGGAAGTACACATATAGGAAACCTATTGCATGTCTATTTCATATTCCCTTGGTAGTTCTTGTCCATTCATTCATTTGCCCAACATTTATTGAGGTACGTTCTCTAAGAACTAAAGATTAAGGCGCTTCAGTAGTTATGTCATCATCCCAGGTATCTTGAATATTACTCACTTGCCAGCAGAGGTGCCAGCTCAGAAAGAACCCAACAGTTTATAATCACCATCCTGTACTTTTTAAATTTCCAGTTTCTTTAAAATGAAACAGAGGGACTTCCCTGGTGGTCCAGTGGATAAGAATCCGCCTGCCAATGTAGGGGCACAGGTTTGATCCCTGGCCCAGGAACTAAGATCCGACATGCCTCGGGGCAACTAAGTCTGTACATTACAACTACTGAGTCCACAAGCTGCAACTACTGAAGCCCCACACACCACAACTACTGAAGCCTGTGTACCCTAGAGCCCGTGCTCAACAGCAAGAGAAGCCACCACAATGAGAAGCGCACGCACCACAGCTAGAGAGTAGCCCCTGCTCGCCAAGCAACTAGATAAAGCTGGTGCACAGCAATGAAGATCCAGCACAGCAAAAAACTGATTAATTAATTAGAAAAAAATAAACAGTGAGGTAGACTTCGGCAGGATTCAAAGATGCATTAGTGACCAATAGGTTTTTACTGACCTTAAAGGGGGCCACTTATGCCCTCCATAAATCAGGGCTAATGCGGCTTCTTTGAAGGTTTGTTCAGTTTAGCATATGAGGAGCTTCCAGCTATGCAAATTCAGTGGTTGCTTTAATTGATTTAATCATAACCTGAGCTAAGTGGATATGCTGAAAGCAAGATTGACCTGTATTAAAACTTTAAGGAAAGGACATTTAAAAAAGTTAATGCATGCACTTATATGCATGCATAGATAGTTTTTCTATTCTCATATGAGAAAGATTTTCAATCTCTTCTGTACATAGTAAGTGTAGGCTGCAGACTTTATCAAGCCCTTTGGATATTCATTTTCTTCGCTTAGTCATTTTAAAGACTCTCCTCTAGCTGTGCATGATTTGCTCTTTCTCTGTCCTTACTCATATTTTTAAATCGTGCATTTACAAGGAATAAAAAGAAACTCCTAACTTGCAGCGTAATTGTGCACAAGGAGTGTATTTTGGTCCCTGCCGCTGTGTCAGAGCCTCAGAGCAAGGATGCTGTTGCCAT
The DNA here is from genome assembly GCA_006410635.1 of Cephalophus harveyi. Lineage (NCBI taxonomy): Eukaryota > Metazoa > Chordata > Mammalia > Artiodactyla > Bovidae > Cephalophus > Cephalophus harveyi. The sequence continues at coordinate 72,840 of SJYT01034629.1, forward strand.
GGAGACAGAGATGTTGAGCTGGTTTCATCACCTTTGCCCTGCTATTTAAAATCATACTCACAGCAAAGCTCTGGCAGACATAGGGCTTTCTCTATGGGGTAGGTCAACCACCTCCTCCCTTTTTCTCTTTTAAAAACAACAACTTGGCAGATTAATGCCATTTTCATTTATGACTGTTATAAAACGTAATGTAAATATCCTCCTGCACAGAATGAATGGGTAGCTCTTTGTGTTGTCTTGTTCCAGCATGAAGCTGAAATTCCTTGAGAGTTTGCCAAAATCAGTTCCTGTAATGGATTCTGCTTAGGGTACTACCCTCTTTCTTAGCTTTCTGAGAGTACCAGAGCAGTGGGCGAAGAACAGAGAGACACCAAGGACATGATAGGATGAAGTGAAAAGCAATAGAAAGGAAGTTAATCACAGGCTTTCAAAATGTTGTTTAAACAAACCCCCACTGTGCTTGGAAGTAGGCACTCTCATACACTGGTGGTGAATGATTGGGACCGTACCACCTTTCTGGAGGCAATTTGGTAATACACACCAAAAGACTTAAAAATGTCCTTTGCCCTATCAGAGACAATTCTAGCAAGTTTTTCTAAGAGAACGTGCATGAATGTAAACAAAGATTTGTGTACAGGATTGTTCTTCACAGTTTTGTTTATAATGTATTAAATATGAGTGAGGTCATGTTTGAATAATGGAAGGAAGTTAATTAAAAATCTTCAGGTCTGTTTTGCTTTTGTTTTTTGGTCATGCCACATGGCTTATGGGATCTTAGTTCCCTGTCCAGGTCTTGAAATCGGGCCTTGGCCAACAAAAGCTCCAAGTCCTAACCACTGGAGCGCCAGGGAATTCCCATCAAGTTTTATTTATGATGGTGGAAAACAAGAAATAATCAGTTTCAAGAACATGTCCATAAAAAGGGATTGATAAAATTAATTCTAGTACATCACACAATGGAACATGAGGCAACTATATTAAATAATAGTGCAGAAGCTTATTTACTAACTTGAAAAGATGTTCAAGTGATATTATTTTTTGAACAAAAAGCAGGTTACAAATTACTAATACTAAGCATGTTCATATTCCATAAAAAAAGAATTATAGAAACATACACATATACGTTTGGGGAAATGAAGTTTATATGTCAAATTTTGGTTCTTTGAGTGTTGTAATTTCCTCTTTTTACTTCTCTAATTTATCAGTTTTACAGTGACCCTCCATTGCTCACATAATTTTAAGTCTATTAATAAATAGTTGTACTTATGTTAAGATATTTTTTAATTAAAAAAGCCCTAGAAACTTTCTTTAAGAAAGAAAATTTCTGTTAGCCATGGGAGGGGGGTTCAGGATGGGGAACACGTGAACACCCGTGGTGGATTCTTGTTGATGTATGGCAAAACCAATACAATATTGTAATTAGCCTCCAATTAAAATAAATAAATTTAAATTAAAAAAAAAAAAGAAAGGAAATTTTTACTCAATGTCCCGAGAATTCCAAGACTAACTCACTGCCTTCTGTTCTCAAATTAATTCTTTAAAAATTTGGGGGGGGGGCAATTTATTATTTTGGATCCCACAAAAGACAGCTAGTTAAATCCAGTTGAAAGCATTGAACCTGCTGAATTTTTGAGTTACTGTCAACCATTGTCCAGAATAGCCCCCAAGAAAGCAGGTCTCACACTATCCATCACCTCGTAGAACTCTCGGCTCCTCAAATAACGACCTCCCTGAGTACCAGCGCGGTAGAGGGGAGGCACCAGCTGCCGAGAGAGCTGAGATGAGCTGCAGATGAGGGGATTTAATAGTCCCATCTCTGCCCTCTCCGAACCCTGCCTTGGGGGTGCAGGGATGGGGGTAGGGAATAAACCTTGAGCAAATCATAAATAAACTTCCAGCTTCCGCCTAGGATGTGATTGCAACCCTCCATGCGTGTTCTCTCTCACACACACATACACACACACCACAGATGAATTTGTCATTTTAGCAATGGCAACTTTTTCCAACTCAATGGGAGGAGGGTGGCCGTGAAACAGTGAGTTTTCCCTTATCGCCTGTATTTATTTCCTTTTCGAACAGAGAAGACTTGAGAAGTGAAAGTGAAAGTCAGTCGCTCATTCCTGTTCAACTCTTGGAGCCTGTCAGGCTCCTCTGTCCACAGAATTTTCCAGGCAAGTATACTGGAGTGGGTTACCATTTCCTGCTCAAGGGGATCTTCTCTACCCAGGGATCGAACCCAGGTCTCCTGCATTGCAGGCAGATTCTTTGCTAACTGAGCCACTGGGGAAGACTTGGGGGAGTCCAAAATAATGTTCAGAAGTGTTTAATGTGAACAGTTGAGACACAACCTCAGAGTTCATCACTCAGATAACTCTCCCTCACTCCAATTTTCTCAGCACCACCTCACCAAACCGATAAACTCTTGGGGGCACAACGAAGCCTGCAATAGCCTGAATGAGATTTTTATGAGCCCACTGTAATGCATGGACGCCACATTAACTGTGGAAATCTTGAAGGGGCCTGGTGGGAGAAGCGGCCCTTTCCAGTGCCCCTTCGCCACTCTGCTCCTGGACCTTCATGGCCTTCCTTCTCTGCCAGACCTGACAGGGAACCTGAGAGCCCTGAGCTCGCTGGGCCGGCCTCAAAACTTCACTCTCAGGGGGTCTTCCCTGGTATTCCAGTGGTTAGGGCCCTGGGCTTCCACTACAGGGGGTGTGAGATCGATCCCTGGTCAGGAAACTAATATCCCACATGGCGCATAGTGGGGCCTAAAAGAAAAAACAAAAAACAAAAAACCTTCACCCTCAGGTTTCTGTTGACTTCCTGCCCTCCATGGGACCAGAGGCAGCCCTGTCGCTGGGCAGTGAGGCAGATCAAAGGCAAAATGCCTCCTCAGGTTGCCACTGACTGAGCACTTCAAATGATAGCCTTTAATCACAAGAGCATCATCTGCATGGGCTTTGGACTTTGAAAAATAATATTGACCAAGAGATACCAGACAGAAAGGTCTAGGAAAAAGAAAAAAGCACACTAAAAGGCAGGGGAGAAAACATATGTCCATTGCTTTTTATTTCCCCAATTTTTATCCCAAAGTTTAATTAACAGAACAGGGAAGCTGCCCTGAACTGAACTCAACACTTTGAAAATTATATATGGTACTTTTCTAAAAAAATAAATGTCAGAAAGGATCTGTATTTCAGGTTAGTTCAGCCAAATTTTACTTTACCTCTCTATGCCTCATTATTCTCTTCCGTAAAATAGTAATAGAAATAGAAGCTGCCTCCTAGGGTTGTTCTGATGGTGAAATGAATTAGTCTGTGTAAACACCCAAAAGCCCCTGGCACATGGTGAATCCTCAGTAACTACCATTGTCACTATCATTACTAAGCATCCCCTACTACCAGGCCTTCTGCTGAGACTTGCATATGTAATAGTTGATTTTTTTTTTTGTCATTAAAAAAAACTTTATTTTGTATTGAGGTATAGCTGATTGACAATGTTATGATAGTTTCAAGTGAACAGCAAAGGAACTCAGCCATACATATACATGTATC
>SJYT01034632.1:11352-42265 GCA_006410635.1 Cephalophus harveyi
TGAAATTTTCAAAAGGGATTTTGTAGATACAAGATCTTGATAAGTTTATGTTAATTAAAAGGGAGATCATCTTGGGTAGGCCTGACCTAATCATGTTAGTCATTTAAAAGTGTCTAGAAGTCAAAAACAGGAGAAGAAACTAAAAGCAACACAGATGTTCTCTTTCTGGCCATGAAGATGCTAACAGCCTTGTTACAAATTGCCTGTTGAGAGAGGTGGCCTCTTGGAACTGAAGCCTCAGCTCTACCACTGTGAGCAAGTGAATAATATCAGCAATCATGTAATCTTAGGAGAGAACCCTGGAAATCACATGAGACATTTCAACTGCAGCCATGAGAGACCCTGAACAGAGGAACTGATTAAGCCATGTTTGAACTTTTGAGTCATGAAAGCTGTGAGATAATAAATGTACATTGCTTTAAGATGCTAAGCTTGTGATAATTTGTTGTGCAGTGTATGATAGATGTATTAAAGAACTTAACACCCCACTCCAGTACTCTTACCTGGAAGATCCAATGGACGGAGGAGCCTGGTAGGCTGCAGTCCATGGGGTTGCGAAGAGTCGGACACGACTGAGCGACTTCACTTTCACTTTTCTTTCATGCATTGGAGAAGGAAAAGGCAACCCACTCCAGTATTCTTGCCTAGAGAATCCCAGGGATGGGGGAGCCTGGTGGGCTGCTGTCTATGGGGTCGCACAGAGTCAGACACAACTGAAGTGAGTTAGCAGCAGCAATGTACATAATGGATTTTTATGACTCCTGAAATAAACCATATTTTAAAACATTTTTGAAGATGTTGGCTTCGGTGTGATAATATTTTATTTCAGGCTTTTACATAAATTTTCATAAGTGCGTTTGGTCTGTAATACTTTTTAATGGATAGAACATGCATATATTAGAGATGGATAGAGCTCTCAATAAATTTGATAAGCATTTTACTTGTATTACCTATTGCCATATTTATATTTCCTTTGCAGCAATAGACAAGGTTTTCTGTCATTTGCCCAAGAGTAATAGCCTGCTATTCATAAGAAAAACATAAGATTTAACATTGATTTTAGAAGATAGTTAACTTCTTATTCTTTTCTTTTGGGGGCTTTACATTTTTGTCCATCTAAATATATAGTTTAATAATTCTTTCAACTTAGACTATGCTTGATAAATCTCTTGACTCTCTGAATGCTAAAAAAAGAGATTTATTTTACCCTGCCACTTGAATGCTCATTTAGCCATTGGCAGTTAGATTCAAAATGACTGATGATAGAGGGCAGATAGGAACAGTTTTTCTGTTTTCTTTATAGATATATTTCAAGCATTTGGAACCATGACTGAAAAATAATAGTTGCTCCATTAAATTTTTTGATGATGGAGTGACTATTTTATTATCACTTTTTAAGAGCCTTATGCATGATTTGACTATCTATCTTTATTCTTTTACCATGTGCATATGCATGTATCTACTTGTTTTTATTGTAGTTTCTCTTTTAAAGAAATACTTAGAGTTGTATACCTAGGCCTTTGTATTATTTCCATTCAGTACTTGGATATTATTGGATGGTATTTAATACTTTTCATATGAAACATGACTTTCTTTACCTCTGGAGAATACTTCTTGTTGTTTCTTTGATAACATTATTTTTCAAAAAAAAAAAAAAAATCATTCTAATATTTGTATTATGCTGCTTAATTTTACTGAGGAAATATTATTTTTTAAAAAAAAATCTTATGTGTTTGTGTATGTATGAGAGACAAGGAGAGAGGGAGACACACACACAGATGTTTGAAGGGAATATTGTTAAGTAATAAGGAAAAAAAATAGATTTGATCCTTGAGGAAGAACCAGAGAAAGTGAAAAAGCAAGTCATGTAAAAATTAGACAAGAGATTTTTGAGGAGGAGGAAGAGTGTGTAAAAAGGTCTTTTTGGTGTATTTAGCATTAATGACCTTGTACAGAAAATGTTAATAACATTTTCTCCCTGGTATACCTGTTAGCTATTTCTGAGTTAACAGTTTTTTTACATACATGATGACTTAAAACAGCAATTGTCTCTTGTTTCTCATGAATTATTCTACTGATTTGAGTGAGGCTCAGTTTACCATGTCTAAGGTTATGTGTTTGAGAAGAGCTGGTGGATTAGTTAGAGGCTGGTTACCTAAGATATCTTCATCTGGGATATTTCCCTGTGTTCTTCCTGATCCTACTTTAGTGTACCCTGGTTGTCTTCATGGTAGTGGCACAGTTTTAAGAGAGAAAGTAAAAGTAAGTATTTTCTCAAGACTCTAATGTATCAAATGTGCTACTCTCTCATTGGGCAAAGTAAGTTGCATGGCTGGACCCAAAGTCAATGTGAAAACATGATACAAAATTATAGAAGGACATACATACAGGGAAACTCCTTAATTACGGCCAATAATGCAATCAAACACAATTTGTTAATTTGTCAAATAGAACTTTTTTCAACTATCATTTACTGGGTCATTGTAGGCTTTGTTATCTCAGATTGTTTGGACACCAATGTGTAGATGCTGGTTTTGTGTATCATAGTAAAACTTAATTATAGAGAAAACATGCTTCTTTACAATATGAATGCATTGTACATATTGAGTTTATTTGTGAAAATACTTTTCAAAGTTTTCCAGTTTTAGCTGATGGATTAGCTTATATTGGACTAGGTTTTCTGTTAAAAATAATTATAAATATAGACAAAATATGCAAAATACTTTTACAAGTTTTGCAAGACAGTCAATAGAAGGAGGATCTGTGCAGCTACAAACATTAAGAAAGCATATAAAGCATGTGAAATAAGCCATGCTTGCATTTTTTCCCTAAGGGTAGGTTTCTTTTTCCCTAAATTATTTTGCACAGAAATAGAATATAAGCTAGACATAACAGTATTACTGGCTTGAGGAGATAGATATTGGAGCTCTGGGTGGCCAAAGACACTTTGGAAGGACAAGGACCATGCCTAAGAAATGAGTCATAGCTTAGGAGTTAGAACTACACCTTATAAGTAAGAGGAAAACTAAAATAAACCAAATTCAGGAAAATGTTGAGGATGAAAATGTTTTCACACATTTAAGCAAAGACTGATTATTTTGTAGTCATTATATGTAGTCATCAGAACTTGTTTAATCCATCACTGGAAACTCAGTGAACACACATCACTAGCAAACCAATCAGTGTCAGCCTCACACTTAGGACAGTCAGCTAATCAAGAGCAGATGATTCCAATAAAGGTATATCGGCTTAGAAAGAAAGTGAAGTTGCTCAGTTGTGTCCGACTCTTTGCAACCCCATGGACTGTAGCCTTTCAGACTCCTTCCTCCTTGGAATTTTTCAGGCAAGGGTACTGGAGTGGATTGCCATTTCCTTCTCCAGGGGATCTTCCTAACCCAGGAATGGAACCCAGGTCTCTGGCATTGCAGGCAGACAGTTTACTGTCTGAACCACCAGGGAAGCCCAGCTTGGTAAGTAATAAATAGCCTGCTTCTGAGTAATCACACTTTAACATTTGATGTGAGTCTACTCATGCCTCTGAAAGCCTCAGTTCAGTTCAGTCACTCAGTCGTGTCTGACTCTTTGTGACCCCATGAATTGCAGCATGCCAGGCCTCCCTGTCCATCACCAACTCCTGGAGTTCATTCAAACTCATGTCCATTGAGTCAGTGATGCCATCCAGCCATCTCATCCTCTGTCATCTCCTTCTCCTCCTGCCCCCAATCTCTCCTAGCATCAGGGTCTTTTCCAATGAGTCAACTCTTCGCATGAGGTGTCCAAAGTATTGGAGTTTCAGCTTTAGCATCGGTCTTTCCAAAGAACACCCCATACTGATCTTGCAGTCCAAGGGGCTCTCAGAGTCTTCTCCAACACCACAGTTCAAAAGCATCATGAGAAACGCTGGGCTGGAAGAAGCACAAGCTGGAATCAAATTGCCGGAAGAAACATCAATAACCTCAGATATACAGATGACACCACCCTTATGGCAGAAAGTGAAGAGGAACTAAAAAGCCTCTTGATGAGAGTGAAAGAGGAGAGTGAAAGAGTTGGCTTAAAGCTCAACATTCGGAAAACGAAGATCATGGCATCTGGTCCCATCACTTCATGGCAAGTAGATGGGGAAACAATGTCAGACTTTATTTTTTTGGGCTCCAAAATCACTGCAGATGGTGACTGCAGCGATGAAATTAAAAGAGTCTTACTCCTTGGAAGGAAAGTTTTGACCAACCTAGATAGCATTTTCAAAAGCAGAGACATTACTTTGCCAACAAAGGTCTGTGTAGTCAAGGCTGTGGTTTTTCCAGTGGTCAGGTATGGATGTGAGAGTTGGACTGTGAAGAAAGCTGAGCACCGAAGAATTGATGCTTTTGAACTGTGGTGTTGGACAAGACTCTTGAGAGCCTACCAATCCATAAAGGATTCTCTCAGATTTATTTGTAAAGAATGTGCTTAACAAGCAAAATTCTCCCGTAATATAGTAAACAATAATTTCAACTTTGTCTTTTTAATTCAGATTATCAAGGGTGGCATCATGGTCCTCTGACAATAGAACCAAGCCAAGATAGGTCCAGCATGATCCACTATTTACCTGGCAGGAGAAAAATTAACCTTGCATTAAAAATAATATCACCCAGATCTTCTAAGATGTCTTTATCCACAATAGCTGGGATACTATTGAAAATGCAAACGCCTGAAGAAATCTATGACTAGATGACTGAAAAACAATACAAAAGACTAGAAACAGATCCTAGGGTGATGCATAGAGAAATAAAACAATTAATTTAAAAATATTGTTAATATATTTCAGAAATTACTTAAATTTTAAAGGTGGACATTTTTAATAGAATTTCAATCTACAAAAAAATTATTGAAAGGACATTTAAAAACTGCAAACACAATATTTGAAATTAAAAACGTTCTAGATGAAATGTGCAGTCTGGAGACTAAAGTTAGGATTAATAAACTTGAAGACACCTATTGTAACAGAATAACTGTAATAGTAAAGGATTGGTAAATTTTTTGATGATATCTGCTAAAATTAAATAAAGTAATTCCATTTCTAGGCATATACCTAAAAAATGAGTGAATATATCCAGCAAAATATATACCTTAAAACATTCATAGTAGTGTTATTTATAATTTATTTATGTGCGGTGCTAAGTTGCTTCATTCATGTCCAACTTTTTGTGGCCCCATGAATTGTAGCCCACCAGGCTCCTTTGCCCATGAGATTCTCCAGACAAGAATACTGGAATGGGTTCCTATTCCATTCTCCAATTTATTTATAATTGCAAAAATATAGGAAAAAAATCCAAATTTCATTATCAGTGTAATAGGTAAATAAGTTGCGGTAAATTGTAAAAGCAGTTTATATATTACATAAAATGAAAAATACAAACTACTGCAAAGTGCCAAAATATAAATATGTTAAATAAAACAGAGTACATGCAGTTTGGTTTTACTTATATTACATTTAAAAACAGAATTAGTATATGATGAAAAGTGACATGTATTAAAGAAGGAAAAAATGGAGTCACATGACTGCTGCTAAATTCATGCCAAAGTCTGAAACAAAGGTAAAAACACAAATATAATCCTTCTTGTGTGAAAAAAATGCAAAACAAAAACAAGAATTCTACAAAGGAAAGAGAATTAAAATAAAGTTACCAGCAAGAAACTACCCTTTTTCTAACTTTATTTATTTTTTTAATGCTTAACCTCTTTTCTTCTAGGACCCAATTAAATGAGAATCAAAGGTACATCTAGATTAAAATATTCTGAAAATAATTTATTTTACAATTTTATTTTATATATTTTCAGAATTTCCATTAAAGACTTGGGGTAATGCTGTTTTATTCCTTAAAATGAATTCCTTGCAAATGATTTTTAAGAACTCTGATAACAAACAGTGACCTAATTCTGAACAGTTGAGAAAGAGGTGATGTCCCAGGTAATATCTCAAAGGGACAGAAAATGAAGCAGCTATTTCCCATTATCACCCATCTTTGAGGTACAACAGTGATATTTCTTTACCATCGAAAGATCTAAGGTGATAATTAGATGGTAGGGTCTCTCTCCTTTTATCATAGACAGCATAACCTACAGAGAGGACTGATTAAACCTTGTTGCCTATATTACTTCCAGCTATTAAAATGGCAAAGTATTTTCTGAAATGACTTATTATACATCTGGGTTTGGTGGATGCAATCATAAGCTCATTTGAACTTCATATGCATAAATCAGAAATACTAATAGATGAAACTGTACCCTTAAAAGCATTTTACATTTTTTTCTATGAAAACTTTAGAAAACAATCAGGTACAGTAAATGAATGATACTTTAAAATAATTGGCATTGAAATAGTTACCATTCCAATAGAGTCACTCTGACTATAGTTTTTCATAGTAGTTTTCATCAGGATGTTTGCATTCTGTGTGCTAAGCTCATCCCTGTCTTAGCCACTCAGTCATGTGTAACTGTAGGCTCTTCTGTCCAGGGAATTCTCCAGGCAAAAATACTGGAGTGGAACACCATTCCCTTCTCCAGGGGATCTTCTTGACCCAGGGATCATACCTGGGTCTTCTGCATGGCAGGTAGACTCTTTACCATCTGAGCCACCAGGGAGTCCCCTACTCTGTCTATAATGATATTTAAATGAACATATCCAAGGTTTTATATTTTTTTATGTATATTCAGTAGAAATTAATGAAAAAACAGATAATTATTACAGAATAGTCTGTATATTTTATTAAAAATTAAGAAAAGGAATTGTATTTTTATTTCATTTATATAAAGTATAAAATCAAATTTTTAAAAAAATTTTTTGAGAAAGAGTTCTAAAATTTCCCTCTAAATATGATATTTTACACTTAAATATTTTGAAGCAATGAGGATGACTTTTGAGACTGTTTTAGTTGCATATATGTGTTTGCATAAACAATTGTTGGATGAGTAATAAAAAAAGTTTATAATTGCAGATAATGTCTGAATTCTGTCTCTTATACACATCTAGATGTGTATAAGAGACAGGCCTCACACTTAGGACAGTCAGCTAATCAAGAGCAGATGATTCCAATAAAGGTATATCGGCTTAGAAAGAAAGTGAAGTTGCTCAGTTGTGTCCGACTCTTTGCAACCCCATGGACTGTAGCCTTTCAGACTCCTTCCTCCTTGGAATTTTTCAGGCAAGGGTACTGGAGTGGATTGCCATTTCCTTCTCCAGGGGATCTTCCTAACCCAGGAATGGAACCCAGGTCTCTGGCATTGCAGGCAGACAGTTTACTGTCTGAACCACCAGGGAAGCCCAGCTTGGTAAGTAATAAATAGCCTGCTTCTGAGTAATCACACTTTAACATTTGATGTGAGTCTACTCATGCCTCTGAAAGCCTCAGTTCAGTTCAGTCACTCAGTCGTGTCTGACTCTTTGTGACCCCATGAATTGCAGCATGCCAGGCCTCCCTGTCCATCACCAACTCCTGGAGTTCATTCAAACTCATGTCCATTGAGTCAGTGATGCCATCCAGCCATCTCATCCTCTGTCATCTCCTTCTCCTCCTGCCCCCAATCTCTCCTAGCATCAGGGTCTTTTCCAATGAGTCAACTCTTCGCATGAGGTGTCCAAAGTATTGGAGTTTCAGCTTTAGCATCGGTCTTTCCAAAGAACACCCCATACTGATCTTGCAGTCCAAGGGGCTCTCAGAGTCTTCTCCAACACCACAGTTCAAAAGCATCATGAGAAACGCTGGGCTGGAAGAAGCACAAGCTGGAATCAAATTGCCGGAAGAAACATCAATAACCTCAGATATACAGATGACACCACCCTTATGGCAGAAAGTGAAGAGGAACTAAAAAGCCTCTTGATGAGAGTGAAAGAGGAGAGTGAAAGAGTTGGCTTAAAGCTCAACATTCGGAAAACGAAGATCATGGCATCTGGTCCCATCACTTCATGGCAAGTAGATGGGGAAACAATGTCAGACTTTATTTTTTTGGGCTCCAAAATCACTGCAGATGGTGATGATGCTGGGAGGGATTGGGGGCAGGAGGAGAAGGGGACATCAGAGGATGAGATGGCTGGATGGCATCATTGACTCGATGGACGTGGGTCTGAGTGAACTCTGGGAGATGGTGATGGACAGGGAGGCCTGGCGTGCTGCGATTCATGGTGTCGCAAAGAGCCGGACACGACTGAGCGACTGAACTAACTGAATGGTAGATACACTGTAACATCAAGATTTCAAAAGGCATGTTCAAGGGAATAGTCCCATCTCTTCACTAGTTCTAATTTACATGTAAAACCCCAGAAAAGCACCCATTTTAACTAATGCTTAAGAGCCAGATGTTAAGTAATTTTCAAATAAAATATGAAAAGGAAAGATAAATTCTTATAACTGATCATCTTGATTGACCTGCTAGAAAAGGTGGTTTTCTTCTTCAAAATATTACTGAAAATGACTTGGGCTCATGGCTTATGATAACTCAATCTGATCAATTGAAAGTCAGGGACAATAAGACTCCATTCTCTCCTCTGTTATCAAAGAGAATGTTTGATTCTTTACAAAATAAGAAGCTGAAATGACCGTGCCTTTGCACCAGGTAGGCTCTTCCCACCAGGTGTGAAGAACTGACTCATCAGAAGAGACTCTGACATTAGGAAGGATTGAGGGTGGGAGGAGAAGGGGGAGACAGAGAGTGAGGTGGTTGGATGGCATCAGTGGATATCAGTTTGAGAAAACTCCAGGAGACAGTGAAGGACAGCAGAATCTGGCATGCTACAGTCCATGGGGTTGCAAAGTCAGACATGACTTAGTGAGTGAGCAGCAACATGGTGACGTCTGCCACTTATGACTCCATCATATAGATACAACCATAAAAGATCGAATACTAATCCCTTGATACCATCATAAAAGTGGCTGGTTCTTCCACTAAGCACTAATTCTGACCTCTCAGGATGAAGCTGGAGCCAATATTCTGAGAAGTCACATTGCTAATGTATCCTGATCCCTACCACAGGAGGGAGGGGACCAGTACTTAACAGTCAGTACAAAATTCCTTTTAAGTTGGATCCAGCACTTTAAAAACCTTAGAATGTACTGAGAAACCTTTGGTTATTTTTTCTTTTTCATGATCTGTCAAATATCTTGACATTAACATTTATTAGAGGCTCCTTATGTAACTAGCTTTGCAAAAATATCATCATAGACTCAAACTTGAAAAAAAGACATTCATGAAAAAATAAGGCCAGTTACCACTTCATTGATATATTTAACACCATTTTATCAATTTGAATTAACTATAATTTTAATAATGAAAACCATCTCCTAGGTGCCCTATTGTTCTGTCAGTTCATCTTTAGTGTATATTGATATATATTGCTACATGTGTATATATGTTTATAGTTACATATAATATGTAGTATTCACTATTGACTCCTCTTTGTCTTTATAAATAAAGGAGATTTAGTTTCTAAAGAGCTAGGACAGATATTTCCAGAACACCTAGCTAAAAGAAAAATAAAATAGATTTTTGCAGCCAAGCAATGTTTTATTATTCCAGACAACACTTTGTATTGATCCTCTCCTATTTATTTCTAATTTTGTTGCCACTGATTGAGTTGAGCTCTAAATCTTGTGATGGCTTACATGCTGTTAGGATGCTGCATTGCTACCAGAAGAACAGGGTAGCAATGTTCTCATTTTAAACTCTAATTTAGTCTTATTTTCAGACTTTTATAATTATAGAAAATATATTTAAATATATGTTATAAAAACTGGTTTTACATTTTGCCTTCTGATGTGAAAATTACAAGTGCAGCATTGACTTTTTTTCCTTTTAACTTCACTTCTTGTTTTCCTTTTAGATGGCATTATTAATCTTTTGTACAATTTTATCAAATGCTGTTTCATTGAGGCTAGGGGTCAGAACTCAGCCATTTTATTTCATGAAAATTAGTAAAGTAATTAATAGCAAAAAAGAAAGTCAGAGATCAAGTTGTTGACATCTGTTGGACCATAGAAAAAGCATGAAATTCCAGAAAAGCATCAACTTCTGCTTCATGACTACACTAACACCTTTGACTGTGTGGATCACAATAAACTGGAAATTTTTCACAAGGCCACCTAACTTGCCTCTTGTAAAATTTGTATGCAGGTCAAGAAGCAACAGTTAGAACCAGATATGGAACAATGGACTGGTTAAAAATTAGGAAAGGAGCACTACAAGGGTGTATATTGTCACCCTGCTTATTTTATGCAGAGTACATCACATAAAATGCCAGACTAGATGAATCACAAGCTTAATCAAGATTGCTTGGAGAAATATCAAAACCTCAGATATTCAGATGACAAGACCCAAATGGCATTAGCGAAGAGGAACTAAAGAGCCTCTTAATGAAGGTGAAAGAGGAGAGTGAAAAATCTGGCTTAAATGTCAACCTTCAAAAACCTTGGGCTTCACTTGTGGCTTAGCTGGTAAAGAATCTACCCGCAACGTGGGAGACCTGGGTTCAATCCCTGGGTTGGGAAGATCCCCTGGATAAGGGAAAGGCTACCCACTCCAGAATTCTGGCCTGGAGAATTCCATGGACTGTACATGGGGTTGCAAAGAGTCGGATACAATTGAGTGACTTTCACTACAAAAAACTAAGATCATGGCATCTAGTCCCATCACTTCATGCCAAATAGATGGGGAAACAAAGGAAACAGTGACATCCTTTATTTTCTTGGGATCCAAAATCACCATGAATGGTGACTGAAGCCATGAAATTAAGGACTTGCTCCTTGGAAGAAAAGCTATGACAATCCTAGACAGCATATTAAAAAGCAGAGACATCACTTTGCTGAGAAAGATCTGTATATTCAAAGCTGTGGTTTTTCCAGTAGTCATGTATGGATGTGAGAGTTGGACCCCAAGGAAGGCTTAGTGCTGAAGAATTGATGCTTTTGAGCTGTGGTGCTGGAGAAGACTCTTGAGAGTCCCTTGGACAGCAAAGAAATCAAACTAATCAATCCTAAAGAGAGCAACCTTGCATATTAATTGGAAGGACTGATGTTGAAGCTTCAATAATTTGGCCATCTGATGGGAAGAGTTGACTCATTGGAAATAACCCTGATGCTAGGAAAGATTGAGGTCAGGATGAGAAGAGGGTGGCAGAAGAAGAGATGTTTGGATAGCATTGCCGACTCAATGGACATGAGTTTGAGAAAACTCTGGGAGATAGTGAAGGACAGGTAAGCCTGGCATGCTGCAGTCCAAAGGGGTCGCAAAGAGTCAGACATGACTGAGCAACCGAACAACAGCAACAAAGCAAAACAATTATTAGACCAAATTTATATCTCTTGACAATCAAGACAGAGTCTCTTGATCTTTTTAAGGAAATTAAAACCCAGACATAAGTTTGTTAAACATTTTTCTAATTACATTTAAAAAATGTCTGAAGCAAACAAAATTATTCCACATTTTCAGTTTAGTTCACTTCAGTCGCTCAGTCATGTCCGACTCTTTGCGACCCCATGAATCACAGCACGCCAGGCCTCCCTGTCCATCACCATCTCCACCCCAGAATAGTGAAGGGCAAATAACTTTTGCCACAAAGGATAAAACATGACACATGACTTTCAGCAATAGGAGACTTCATAGCATTTTTACATGAAACTCTCATGTGGCTTTAGTCATCATGCCATATTATAGCTGTGGGAACTCGAGTGCAGAGAGGGCCAAAATCCAAAACTAATTTTTCTATTACTCTTACTTTTAGCCCCAAATCTCACATTCACTTCTACCATCACTGTATTCTCTTCTGTGTCCTATTGACTGATTCCAAGGATCAAAACCTATGTGAATTTGCATACCAACTAGTAACCCCTGGGATGCTACTGCTGCTGCTACTACGCTTCAGTCATGTCCAACTCTGTGCGACCCCATAGACAGCAGCTAACCAGGCTCCTTGGCCCCTGGGATTCTCCAGGCAAGAATGCTGGAGTGGGTTGCCATTTCCTTCTCCAATGAATGAAAGTGAAAAGTGAAAGTGAAATCACTCTGTCATCTCCGACTCTTAGCGACCCCATGGACTGTAGCCTCCTCCATCCATGGAATTTTTCAGGCAATGGCACTGGAGTGGGTTGCCATTTCCTTCTCCCAACCCTGGGATGGGATGTAGGTAAAATGTAGAAGCTCAGACATATTGTATGACTATCTTGGGCCATTTTCTAGACATAATTAGAAATTCAACTATAGGTATTGTCAACAAGAGAAAAACATCTGAAATATGTACAAATTTAAGTGAAATGAGACAAAGTAAATTGAGAAAAGTTTTCCAGAATTCAGGGCAATTTTTTTTAAAGTATGATATATGAATTTACATTTTGCATATATCTTATATTTTAGATGAAGAAAAGACACAATAATTTTATTTAACAACAAAAATTGTTCTTGGATGTAACTATGCAACATAGCTGTGTGTTCAAGTTACAGTTTCTGATAATTTATTTAGTCAAAAGAGAAAAGCATTTAGTGTCAGAAATGAATACTCAAGCATAGCTATAAGCATAATAACTGTCAATGAAATTAATGTATTGTTATATCCAGAACAGAGAAATATTCTTAGACCTTTGTTTAAAAATTTTCCAGTTTCATCCACCTCATTAGAACTGATTCAAATGTATTCTTTTTAATGGCTGAGGAGCCTATTATACAGAGTGAAGTAAGCCAGAAAGAAAAACACCAATACAGTATACTAACACATATATATGGAATTTAGAAAGATGGTAATGATAACCCTCTATGCGAGACAGCAAAAGAGACACAGATGTATAGAAGTCTTTTGAACTCTGTGGGAGAGGGAGAGGGTGGGATGATTTTGGAGAATGGCATTGAAACATGGATAATATCATGTACGAAATGAATCACTAGTCCAGGTTTGATGCATGATACTGGATGCTTGGGGCTGGTGCACTGTGACGACCCAGAGGGATGGTATGGGGAGGCAAAAGGGAGGGGGGTTCAGGATGGGGAACACATGTATACCTGCGGCAGATTCATTTTGATCTATGGCAAAACCAATACAATATTGTAAAGTAATTAACCTCCAATTAAAATAAATAAATTTATATTTAAAAAAGGAAAAAAAAATTTCCAGCACATATATGTGTTAAAAAAGCAAGTGTTCTTCTTATTTCTTATTCCTACAATATATACATTTACTAATACTAAAAGAATCAAGTTTAATACATGTATACTTCTGCCAAAAGAAGTAAAATTAATATAAGCAGAAAACTTCAGCTATCTTCTGTCATTTAAAAAAATTGCCTTCTATTAGTCTTGGAACTATTTCTATTTTATGAAAAAAGATGTGCTATTTGTTTTGCTTTGATGCATTATTGGCTTCAAAATGACTCAGTTTTTAAACATAATACAGTATGTTTCATAATATGACATATCATAAAGCAGTCTAATTTTCAAATAAACTAACGTTACCTTTTTTGTCTTCAGAAAAACAAAAATTGAAAAATCATGTAATCATCCACTTTTCTAGCACACATGCCAAACATAGCCTGTAGTACTTTTTAAGGGATGTGACAAATTTAATCACCAGTCTTTCTCTAGATGAGACACACCAACAGCCAAAAGGACCTGCATTATTCTTAAAGATAAATGAAGCTTTATGGTTTTTAAATCATCCTTTAAAAGATGAAAGACTTATCTATGTTTATAGCTGCACAATTAAATATTAACTGGTACAGAGAGAATTGCTAAACAAATGCAAATACTCAAAGTAAAATAAAATGATCAGTTTACATTAATCAGAATTAAAAAGTGTAAGATCTATTTGTGACAAGAATTTACACATTATTGTTGATAGAATTGTGATTTGTATAGCTTATTTGGAAAGCTACCCTCAATTATTCTCCTGGTTATATCCTATCAAAACAGAAGTAAGGCAAGTTTCCAGGATGTGTTGAAGAATGGATTGTAGGGCTAAGACATGGAAATAGAGGATATGATCTTAAATAGAGAAAATGCTTTAAAAATGATGGCACCATATATTCTCATGTGGCTACTGAGTGAGTAAGTAAAGTCACTCAGTCATGTCCAACTCTTTGTGACCCCATGGATGGTAGCCTACCAGGCTCCTCTTTCCATAGGATTTTCCAGGCAAGAGTACTGGAGTAGGTTGCCATTGCCTTTTCCAGGAGATCTTCCCAACCCAGGGATCGAAGCCAGGTCTCCTACATTGTAGGCAGACACTTTACCATCTGAGCCACCAGGGAAGAGCTCCATGTGGCTACTACAAAGGTTAAATGAGATCTATATTAAATGACTGATTCAATAAGGTCTTATTGAAAAAACAGACTCAGCATGTAATCGGATATAATCCCATATGCATTTGCTTATAATTATGTAATCATGGATAAATACATTTACAACACATTCCAGGAGTGAAAAGAAGTAGACAGTGGTAATATTGATAGATGAAAAGTGAAGAGGCTAATGGATAGACAATAAAGGAAGGAGAATTAAGGAACTAAACTCTACATTGAAAACTGCACAACCTAATCACATTTATGGAATTTTAAAATACATAGACTGTAAATTTATAAGTGATCCAAAAGTTTAAGGTGTAATGCATCACATTTTATAACTCAACATGAAATCGTTTACATTTTCAATTAAATTGCCTTCATACACCTATTGGGAGGCAAAATGTATAATGGATGTCTGTATGTATAGCCAGTAAATAGTAAGGAAGCCTACAAATAGTTCTTTCTTAAGACAGGAGGGAAAAAGCAAAATAACCCATTAACTCATTTATTATTCATACAATGAAGTCTGGCTCTTAGAGAAAATGGAAACTACATTAGTTGAATGCTTATTATTTTTCAGACATTTTATTCAATATTCATTGGGCTTCTACCATTTACTATGTGCCAAGTTCAGTGTGAGATGTGGAATATAGCAGTGAACTGGATGGGCATAATCTCTATCCTGAAGGGAAGTGTAGGACACAGGAAATAAAACAAATAGACAAAAAAAGTCACAAATACAAAAGCAATAAACATAGTTGCTGAGACTTATAATATGTGGAAAGTTACATATGGAAGTCACAAAAGATTTACGTAGGCCTGCAATCTTCAGGTACAAGGAGGAAGAGGCAAAATGTTTCAGGCATTTAGTTAAAGAGTTGTGATGGTCAGCTCCATGTGCCAATTTGTTCAGGCTATTCAATCAAACACCAGTTATTTGACCACTAATCTAAGTCTTGCTGTGAAGTTATTTCGTATATGTGATTAATATCTACTATCAGTTTACTTTAAGGAGAATATCTTAAATTTTTTCAGTGGGCCTGATCCAAGTAGTTGAAAGACCTTTAGAGCAGAACCAAAGTTCCTTCTGCTAGAAAGAAACTCCATCTGTGAACTGCAGAGTCAGCACATGCCCAGGACTTTCCAGCCTAGCCTTCCCAGTGACCTGTCCTACAAGTTATGGAATTGCCTAGCCATGCTTCTGCTTCTGTTAGGTCCATACCATTTCTGTCCTTTATCGAGCCCATCTTTGCATGAAATGTTCCCTTGGTATCTAACAGAGGCTGGATGGCATCACGGACTTGATGAATGTGAGTCTGAGTGAATTCTGGGAGATGGTGATGGACAGGGAGGCCTGGCGTGCTGCAATTCATGGGGTCACAGAGTTGGACACAACTGAGAGACTGAACTGAACTGAGCCAGGCTTTAGTCTTATAAACCAATTATTTGCAATAAAAATGTGTATTTTATATACTTATCCTTATGATTTTGTTTCCCAGATTGAATCTTAATTGATATAGACATGCAAAGGCTTTGATATTAATAAATAAATATTTTTAAGGAATTGAAATATTTTCATGGAATTTTCAAGGAATTGAAATATAGCACGAGGCTGGAGCAGAGTGTAAAAAGTAGAGGGCTAAGGATGAGATAGGCTAATGTGTCATTTTGCCATTTTGTTAAATCCACATGATGCTCTTGAAATACTATAATTGCCATTTCAAAGAGGAAGAAAGTACACTTAGTGAAACTGCATAATCTTACCACAAATTAAATGTCAGGTAAATGATATAGAACAGGGATTTGAAGCCAGGTTTTTCTAGCATCACAGCTCATGGTTTTCCCTGTTTACTCTGTTACCTTCTAATTCATATATAGGGGAAATGATAACATGCCTATGATAGACTGAAATATAACCAATGTTGTTGGTTCATAAACCTAATCTTAATGTTGGTTTCCAAATCTATACGTTTCTCCATCTCTATTTTTTTAAGAGTCATTTCTCTCTTGATTATATTTCTATTATTTTTATGTCTATCATTTATCAAACTGTTTTCCTACATATTATAAACTTATCATCTCAAGTGACCTCATCATCCAAATTGTTTTTTGTCCTCTGCTAAGTTTCCTTGACTGTTTGAACTCCAGTGAACCTAAAATCTATATCCACTTCCAGTATACCCTGAGCTTGTCTTCAACAAGAACAATGCCACCTGTGAAATCTTGAAGTTTCCTCACTCTGAGTAGTATCTTTCTAGTTTTTTCTCTGTTATTTAGCCTCATCAAATGCCAAAGTCCTTGGAATCTTTAAGTATCACTAATGTATCAATAACCTCAGATATGCAGATGACAACACCCTTATGGCAGAAAGTGAAGAGGATATAAAAAGCCTCTTGATGAAAGTGAAAGAGGAGAGTGAAAAAGTTGGGTTAAAGCTCAACATTCAGAAAACGAAGATCATGGCATCCGGTCCCAGCACTCCATGGGAAATAGATGGGGAAACAGTGGAAACAGTGTCAGACTTTATTTTTTTGGGCTCCAAAATCACTGCTGATGGTGACTGCAGCCATGAAATTGAAAGACGCTTACTCCTTGGAAGAAAAGTTATGACCAACCTAGATAGCATATTCTAAAGCAGAGACATTACTTTGCCAACAAAGGTCCGTCTAGGCAAGGCTATGGTTTTTCCTGTGGTCATGTATGGATGTGAGAGTTGGACTGTGAAGAAGGCTGAGCGCCGAAGAATTGACGCTTTTGAACTGTGGTGTTGGAGAAGACTCTTGAGAGTCCCTTGGACTGCAAGGAGATCCAACCAGTCCCTTCTGAAGGAGACCAGCCCTGGGATTTCTTTGGAAGGAATGATGCTAAAGCTGAAACTCCAGTCCTTTGGCCACCTCATTGGAAAAGACTTTGATGCTGGGAGGGATTGGAGGCAGGAGGAGAAGGGGACGACAGAGGATAGCTTTTGAACTGTGGTGTTGGAGAAGACTCTTGAGAGTCCCTTGGACTGCAAGGAGATCCAACCAGTCCCTTCTGAAGGAGACCAGCCCTGGGATTTCTTTGGAAGGAATGATGCTAAAGCTGAAACTCCAGTCCTTTGGCCACCTCATTGGAAAAGACTTTGATGCTGGGAGGGATTGGAGGCAGGAGGAGAAGGGGACGACAGAGGATAAGATGGCTGGATGGCATCACGGACTCGATGGATGTGAGTCTGAGTGAACTCTGGGAGTTGGTGATGGACAGGGAGGCCTGGCGTGCTGTGATTCATGGGGTCGCAAAGAGTCAGACACGACTGAGCGACTGAACTGAACTTAACTGAATGCATCAATGCTTTCCAATTCTTATCTCTCTATATGCAGATTCGGCTTTACAAGACACATTTTTGTTTTGTCTTAGCATCCGTCTCCTGTTCTGCCCAGGGAAGCACAATGGCAGGCCTAGAGTCACTTAAATGTATGCACTCTCAGCTGTTGCTCCTGGGCTGCTGAACACCATTGCAGACAAATGACCCAACTCAAATCAAGACTGATCGGTAGCATCTTCTGCAGTGATGAAAATGTCCCATATCTGTGATGTCCAACAGAGAACACACTAGTCATTGTTAAGCAGTAGGTATGTGACTAGTGCACCTAAGGAACTGAATTATTCAGACATTGATGGTACTGGCTGCCGTATTGGACAATACAGCTCTAGACTGCTGCTATTATACATCTGTGGCTCCAAACTTAGATCAGCTTTCAATACAGCCCAGAAATCTTGCTACTTCCCTTCTGAGCCTTCTCTCTCAGTCTTCACAGCTGTATCTCAGAGGTGGGCTTCCCTAAGTTCTTTCAACTTAACCTCCATTTTCTTCCTCATTTTCAGTAAATGACTTAGGCTTTTTAACACAACAAATATTTCATTAAACTATTGCCATAAACACCATGAACTTACTTATAGACACAGCCATTTTTATCTATCTAGTCACACCAAATCGTGTCCTAAATATTCTTAAAAAAATAATTATCCCATATGTGGTTTGAGGCTCTTTGAACTTTTCTCACTTCAGCTAATTCCCCTTTCCTCTGTATCTTTAACATATTCCTTTATTCTGGATATTTCCCCTAATGTTCGAATATACTCGATTTTCCTGAGAATTGACCAAAAAAAATCTTTTTTCACTCCAACCCATATTCCACTCTAACATTCTTCCTCATTTTAAAATGCAGTCAAAAACTTGCAAAATAAAACATTTGCTCCATAAATCAATATTTTTCAATCCCTGCACATTTAAATTTTGAACAAAATTCCAAAACTTATCTTAAAAAACTGCAAAACTCCTGATTTTCTCGCTCTACATTTCAGACTCTCCATACTCTGTTGGTGTGGTGTTTCCTCAAGCCTCCTTCATTAGCTCACTCCTGCTCACGCTCAGCTTCTTCCTGCAATGTCAAATCATGATTCCCAGCTGAGGAAGAGAGATGCCCTACTGAAATCCCTTTTCAGAGGCAGACTTTTAGCCCAACAGTGGGGAGAGCACTCATGAGATATGCTTCAGCTCCACTACCTCAGGATCTGCCTCAGCTGCAGAGAAGCACCTGTCTGAGGTCCTATCCTAGGCAGACCTGCCGAGCTCCCTACCAGGTGAGGCTTTGTCAGGTCTACATCACAGCACAGTTGCTGCTTCTACTCAGTCCTACTTCCTTCACAAACAGTTACAAGATAATATGGAAGAGAAAAACACACAGTAAATAAAAATATATGACCCCAAAGAATCAGTATTTTAAAATATGCCAGTTTTGATGTCTTTCATCAGCACCTTATAGTTTTCTGAGTACACATTTTTTGCCTCTTTAGGTAGATCTATTCCTAGTTATTTTATTATTTTTGTTGCAATGGTGAATGGGATTGTTTCCTTAATTTCTCTTTCTAATTTTTTTTGTTAATGTATAGGAATGCAAGAGATTTTTGAGCATTAATTTTGTATCCTGTAATTTTACCAAATTCATTGATTAGTTTTCTGGTGGCATATTTAGGATTTTCTATGTACAGTATCTATGACATGTACTAGGTACAGTATCATGTCATCTGCAAATAGTGATAGTTTTACTTTTTTTCCAGTTGAGACTGTCATACAGAATGAAGCAAGTCAGTAAGAAAAACAGATATTGTATATTACTGTATAAATGTGTAATCTAGAAAAAAATGGTACAGATGAACCTATTTGCAAAGCAGAAATAGAGACACAAATATAGATTAAAAAATGTTTGGATACCAAAGAGGGAATGGGGAGTGGGATGAATTGGGAGGGTAGAGACTGGCATGTTTACACTGTGAGTGTGCTCAGTCGCTTCAATCTTGTCTGACTCTTTGTGACCCCATGGACTGTAGCTTGCCAGGCCCCACTGTCTATGGGTTTTTCTAGGCAAGAATACTGAAATGGGCTGCCATGCTCTCCTCCAGGGGATCTTCTTTACCCAGGGACTGAACTCCCGTCTATTGGGTAACCTGCACTGCAGGTGGATTCTTTGTGCTGAGCCACCAGGGAAGCCCCATGTATACACTGCTGCTGCTGCTAAGTCACTTCAGTCTTGTCCGACCCTGTGTGACCCCATAGACAGCAGCCCACCAGGCTCCCCCGTCCCTGGGGTTCTCCAGGCAAGAACACTGGAATGGGTTGCCATTTCCTTCTCCAATGCATGAAAGTGAAAAGTGAAAGTGAAGTCGCTCAATCGTGTCTGACCCTCAGCGACGCCATGGACTGCAGCCTACCAGGGTCCTCCGTCCATGAGATTTTCCGGGCAAGAGTACTGGAGTGGGGTGCCATTGCCTTCTTCGCATGTATACACTACTATGTATAAAATAGATAACTAATGAGAACCTACCATATAGCACAGAGAACTCTACCCAATGCTCTGTGTGACCTAAATGGAAAGACAATCCAAAAAAGGGGGGATATATGTATGCATATAGCTGATTCACTTTGCTATGCAGCAGAAACTAACATAACATTGTAAAGCAACTATATTCCAATATTTTTTTTAGTGTGCAAAATCTGTAAGAAAAATATTACTGAAAGTCTTATAAGTTTATTCAAACAAATGGAAAGTCATCCTATGTGCACTGATAAGTTTACTGAAAATCTTAAAGATGTAAAGATGTATCTGATTAATTTATTTCTCTGATATATCTAATCATCTCTGGTATAAATATATCATATCCACTGATCCCAGAAACAGCCTAAGTACAAAAGTACAGTTTACTTAAGAAAATACATGAATCTATCAAAATCAACACAGTCTCAAGACAAAAATCTCTTGCTTCACGGATTAATGTATTTTTATACATAATTTACCCTGAAGGAGGGCCCAGAAACCCACTCCAATGTTCTTGCCTGGAGAATCCCATTGACAGAGGAGCCTGGCCGGCTACAGTTTCATTGGCAAAGAGTCGGACATGACTGAAGCAACTTAGCACACACATCTATAATTTAATCCCAATACAAATGTCAGCAACCAAAGTTAGGATTTTTCTAGAACAACAAATATTAGTAGTGAAACTCCTATGGGAAAATAAACACTCAAGAAGTTAATACCTTAAAATAGAAGAGCCATAGCAGGTACTGGACAGTCTAGACATTACAACGTGCTATTACTATCTGTATAGGATTATGGCTATACTATTGATTTGTATCTTGACCTCATATCCTAGGTTAACATGTTTAAATGCATTAGCCTTTATAGATAATTTGGAATTATTTATATAAAAAAAGATCTGTGAATAGACTTAAATTTTCTTTACAATCCATATATTTTTCTTTTACTCACTGCACTGGCTTGAACTTCCAGTATGATGCTGAATAGCAGTGGTAACAGTGAACATCTTGTCTTCTTCCTGAATTTAGAGAAAAAGTATATTCTTTATTATGTTAAAGTCATTCTCTTTATTGTTTGCTAAGAATAATTATAATAAATGAGTGTGGAATTTTTTCAAATGTTTTTTCTTCATTCATTGAATGGCATTCGTCTTTAATTGTTAGTATGGAGAGTTACATTGATTTTTTTAATGATGAGCCTGTTTTGCATTCCTGGGATGAATCATCCTTGGTGGTAATGTTTTATCCCTTATACATGGTATTGAATTTAATATGTTAATATTTTGGTGAGGATTTTTGCATCTATTTTCATAAGGTAAATTGGTCTGTAGCTACCTTTTATTTTAATGGTTCTATCTGGTTTTGGTATTTTTAAAAATTGGCATTTTAGAGTAGTTGAGATTGTTTAATTCTCTATTTCTGGAAGATATTTCTTAGAATTGGTGTTTAATTCCCTTCTATTTCTGGAAGATATTTCTTAGAATTGGTATAATACCTTCCCTTCAATCCACTGTAGTGAGTTTCCAAAACTGCCTTAAGGCAGTAGATTTTTTTGCTTTCTCTCTGCAGATGAAATCATTTATTTTGATTGGGAAATAGAGAAGGTGGGATCTGGGTTAGGTTTCAGGAGTTAATGCTGTTCTACATTCCCAACCAGTACCAGGTAAAGAACTCTCTTGGATTCTCTCAGATTTTTTTATTGTGATCTCCTGTTTGAGTTCAAGGAGGGAGAATCTGCAAAAGGTTGTGACTCCTTCAGGTCTTCAGCCCCAGTGGGCTTTCTTTCCACACTAGTCTCACCCACACTTGGTCTTTAGCAATTTGTTTAAATTTTTCGCTTGTATTTCTTATCCATTCCAAGTAAGCAAATAAGAGAGTTCTGTTTCTTGTTGCAAGTGGCTCTCTTTCCCAAGGTTTCAGGTTTCTTAATTGCCCTGAAACTTTAGTTCTGTGCTAGGTTCAAGAAAAATAATTATTGTGCCCTTTGTCCAGGTTTATCAATGTTGTAAGAAAGAGGATAATCCGCTTTCAGTTCTCTACATGTTTGAGCTGAAACCAAATAGACTGTTTTCACAGAGAATAAATCTAGCCTTTAAATTTGTCTTGACAATTTATTTAAGGAAATACGTTAACTGATCAAAATCAACACACTCTCCATGTGAATATTTTCTGCTTCTCTGATTAATCCTTTACAAAAATCACCAAATTAAGCTTTCCTTTAATATTGAACTAGGATTTTTCAACCTATTAAATTTCAAGTTAACTGAAATAATAAAACTTTGTGTTTTTAAAAGTACTTTATTTAATACTTATTTTAATATTCTATAAGACATTATACATGTACTCAAAAACTTTGAATTTTAAAAGCTGATTATGGATATTAGATTAAGCTTTGTTTATTAGAAACAAATCTTTCATTAAACATAATTTTTTTTGCTTATGCATTCACTTTTTAAATATTCTTGGAAGATAATTATTTATAAAAATTGAGAACAGCCTAATACATGCCTAAAATGTTTTCATTCAGATACATTAGCCTAGTGTGAACAATATTTTGAGACAGTAATCTATTATTTATTTATATCTACATCATGTCATACTGCTGCTGCTGCTGCTAAGTCACTTCAGTCGTGTCCGACTCTGTGTGACCCCATAGACGGTAGCCCACCAGGCTCCCCCGTCCCTGGGATTCTCCAGGCAAGAACACTGGAGTGGGTTGCCATTTCCTTCTCCAATGCATGAAAGTGAGAAGTGAAAGTGAAGTCGCTCAGTCGTGTCCGACTCAGCGACCCCATGGACTGCAGCCCACCAGGCTCCTCCGTCCATGGGATTTTCCAGGCAAGAGTACTGGAGTGGGGTGCCATTGCCTTCTCCGAACACTGGAGTGGGTTGCCATTTCCTTCTCCAATGCATGAAAGTGAGAAGTGAAAGTGAAGTCGCTCAGTCGTGTCCGACTCAGCGACCCCATGGACTGCAGCCCACCAGGCTCCTCCGTCCATGGGATTTTCCAGGCAAGAGTACTGGAGTGGGGTGCCATTGCCTTCTCCGTCATGTCATACTACATTATAGTATATTAGCATTTTTATTTTCCAAATTCATGAATTTAAGTGACAAGATATCAAAAACAGCTTGTGATTCTTCCTGCCTTTTCCCCCCTAAAAGCCAAAACTTGTGTCTAGGAAGTACTTGAATAGGAAAAAAATCTGTTTCTATATCTGTATCTACATCTATCAATCAATTTATATCTATCTATTATCTGTCTATCTCCATGAGAAGGCATAGCAAGTGTAGGTTCAATCCTGGATTAGAAGATTCCCCAATTTGGATGTGCAGATGGCAAGGAAGCCATGAGAAGCTGGGTTGGAAAAAAGAAAGAAAAACTGAACCATGCCTTCTGGAAGTGCTAAGTGAATTCAACAATGTCCTATGGTTAACTGAATAAGATGGAATTTCACAATGCCAGTGAATTGAAAGAGTTCAAAGAGAANGATTAGAAGATTCCCCAATTTGGATGTGCAGATGGCAAGGAAGCCATGAGAAGCTGGGTTGGAAAAAAGAAAGAAAAACTGAACCATGCCTTCTGGAAGTGCTAAGTGAATTCAACAATGTCCTATGGTTAACTGAATAAGATGGAATTTCACAATGCCAGTGAATTGAAAGAGTTCAAAGAGAAATGATGTATGTTTTAACACTAGACAAAATTACAAATGGTCTTGTGAAGTTTTCTCTGTTGTCTCTTGAAACTGAGGCCTTAGATAGGTGTTGGATCTGAACATTCATGTTGACTGTGGGGTGTTTCAAATGATATTTTCTATAGATGAATGGTCTTTGCCCATGTCTCAGCTCTCTCCGATATTTCTCTGAACTTTGACACCAGCCTGCCTGTGGAACCCTGAGACACTGGAATTATACAATAGAGTAGGTGTTCAAAATAGTTATTACCTTGAACTTTATAAAATACAGCTTTTACATGGATATTCACATGGTTAATATGAGATGGCTTATTCTGGACTACTAAAATCCCAATGTTTTGATTGACTATCACCTTTGAAGAGACTAAGAGATATTACAAATGACTAAAATTATGTTTCTCAGCAGGCAGGAAAGATGGAAGCTCAAAACTAAAATTAATTTGAGTTTTAGAATACTGCTACAGTTCTTGCTCCTGTGTTTTAATATTATTGCTTTTAAAAAATAAAATTTATTTTGGTTTATATAATTAGTGACTGCAGCCATGAAATTAAAAGACACTTACTCCTTGGAAGAAAAGTTATGACCAACCTAGATAGCATATTGAAAAGCAGAGACATTATTTTGCCAACAAAGGTCCGTCTAGTCAAGGCTATGGTTTTTCCTGTGGTCATGTATGGATGTAAGAGTTGGACTGTGAAGAAGGCTGAGCGCCAAAGAATTGATGCTTTTGAGCTGTGGTGTTGGAGAAGACTCTTGAGAGTCCCTTCGACTGCAAGATCCAACCAGTCCATTCTGAAGGAGATCAACCCTGGGATTTCTTTGGAGGGAATGATGCTGAAGCTGAAACACCAGTACTTTGGCCACCTCATGTGAAGAGTTGACTCATTGGAAAAGACTCTGATTCTGGGAAGGATTGGGGGCAGGAGGAGAAGGGGATGACAGAAGATGAGATGGCTGGATGGCATCACTGACTCGATGGACATGAGTCTGAATGAACTCTGGGTGTTGGTGATGGACAGGGAGGCCTGGCATTCTGCGATTCATAGGGTCGCAAAGAGTCGGACACGACTGAGCGACTGAACTGAACTGAACTGAATATAGACTGATAGCAATGTTTTTATTAATCTTCACATTTTTAAAATGAGCATTATCTTTATCCAACTCAATGCATGCACCTTAACTGGAACTTTGAGATATTAATGTTAATAATTGGTGGCTGATTTGTGCTTTCTATTGCCCAATAAAACATCAGAAATATATAGATGAGAATCAAATAACTTAAGCATATTACTTAAAATAATTCTTAAAATTCTGGTTTCCAACACAGTAAAAATACAGACCCATCTCTTGGTTGAAAAGGCATTTACATTAATGTCAAATATTTTATTTCTTTTATATATTAAAACTCTTGAAATAATTAAACAATTTGCTAAAGTTTTTTTTTTCCATATTATAGTATTGGAATCATAGGGCTTTTGACGTATTATTCTTTGAAATGTTTTGTGTTTTAAAAATTTCTTTAAAATATTGAAGGCACCATTAACTAGTGAGAAGGTATATAGAACTTTGAATGCTACATACCATGTATTTCTCCCCTGTTGCAAATCCTGATTTTAACTAGTGTTTCCAATTGTGTAATCATCCACCAAACTTCTTTCCCTCAATTTTTTATAACAGCTTAATTAACATGTAAATCATATATCACAGAGTTAATCCTTTAAAGTGTAGCAGGTATCAATACTTCATCCCCCAAACCTTATTTTTTGGGGAATTCAGTGTTTCATTAAAGAACATACATTCACAGTTATGCAACCATCACTTCTAATTTTAAAACATCTTTCATCACTCTCTTCCTCCAGCAACCATTTATTTACTTTCAGTCTGCATACCATATTCGACTTTCTGTGACTGGCTTCTTTAAATTAGCATAATGTTTTATGGAATAATTTGAATAATTCATGTTGTAGCAGATATCAGTACTTCACCCCCCAGACCTTGTTGTTTTGGGAATCATGGTCCAAATATAGACACTCAAAGCAGGACATAGTCAAATACATGAACAAGTTCATCTTCAGTATCAGAGATACAACACAGCTAAAATGTAGTCACAAAGACCACCCATTACCTGTGTTGTTGGTTAAGTAGTGGTTCCTCCCAAAATTTGGCACTCATCATTTACTTTAGTCCTTTATTCTTGGGGATGGGGATAAGGAAATGGGCTGAAGGTTGGAACCACTGAAGTAATTTCTTGTATTTTTGTCACTTATATTACTTCTAATAGTTTTCCATCTCTTCCCTCTCCCTATTCTCTAGATATCATGGAATATGCACTTAAATGTAGGCAGATCTATGATCTCTATCAATATGATAGTTGTATTCATTACTTTTTCATCTTCATTTTATATTTCTCTATCTTTAGCATCATCTTTAAAATGAACCTACTCATATCAGAACCTGTTTCTATGCTACAGTGAAATAAAGTTTTCATTTATTCTTTAAATTTGTATTTTATGTCAACTATGTGCCCAGGTATGGAGTGAGATTCAATACAATATCTGGGGACATGGTGATCAATGAAATATAGTATCTTACTTACTCAGAAACAGAACTTTCTGAAGGAGATATACATGTAAACTAGTAATTTTAACAGTGTGATAAGTGCCATAATAAACAATTGACCAGCACATAATAGGAGACCATTGTAAAGGATAATATTGAATTGTGTTTCAAAGGATAAGTAGAGTTTTGCTAAATGAATGTATGGAGGACAATTTTTGGGGGAAAAAAATCACTTAAGAATGGAGAGATACTCTGAGAACTTGAAGTCTCTATGTCTAAATTATGTCCCAAACTCCTAGGAGAGTGACATTATGCTAAAAAGAAAAAGTTAGAGGACAATAATCCTATTAAACTTGTGCTAAAACATGCAGATGACACCACCCTTATGGCAAAAAGTGAAGAAGAACTGAAGAGCCTCTTGATGAATGTGATAGAGGAGAGTGAAAAAGTTGGCTTAAAGCTCAACATTCAGACAACAAAGATCATGGTTTCTGGTCCCGTCACTTCATGGGAAATAGATGGGGCCAACTTTATTTTTGGGGGCTCCAGAATCACTGCAGATGCTGACTGCAGCCATGAAATTAAAAGACGCTTACTCCTTGGAAGGAAAGTTATGACCAACCTAGACAGCATATTCAAAAGCAGACACATTACTTTGTCAACAAAGGTCCGTCTAGTCAAGGCTATGATTTTTCCAGTGGTCATGTATGGATGTGAGAGTTGAACTATAAAGAAAGTTGAGCACAGAAGAATTGATGTTTTGGAACTGTGGGGTTGGAGAAGACTCTTGAGAGTCCCTTGGACTACAAGGAGATCCAGCCAGTCCATCCTAAAGATCAGTCCTGGGTATTCTTTGGAAGGACTGATGTTGAAGATGAAACTACAGTACTTTGGCCACACGATGCGAAGGGCTGACTCATCGGAAAAGACTCTGATGGTGGGAAAGATTGAGGGCAGGAGAAGGGGTCGACAGAGGATGAGATGGTTGGATGGCATCACCAACTCAATGGACATGGGTTTGGGTGGACTCCGGGAGTTGGTGATGGACAGAGGCCTGGAGTGCTGCGGTTCATGGGGTCGCAAAGAGTCGGACATGACTGAGCAACTGAACTGAACCGAAAACATGCCCAGAGGCACATTCATTAAATTGATCCTTTCAACTCTCCAGATTTGACTAAAGTTGAAGCAACTTTCATTCCTACCTTTTCTGCTCTCACCCCCTAATACAGGCATTCTATAAATTTTTTCTTCAGAGATTTTCTTGGTATTTTCGGTCTATTTTCCATAATAAAAACATGCTTGCTTTGTTAAATTTTAAATCCTATTACACTAGGCTCCAAAATAAGTATTTTACATTCATTATTTCAGTCAGCTGTTAGTCTGATGTTGGACTGGCTACATCAGACCTCTGTGTAAGCTTAAAGAAAAACAGAACTATTCCCTTCTAATTTTGTGTTATATGCACATTTCATTTATTAACCATCTTCAAGGTACCAAGCTTTTCTTCATGGGATTTTATGGACTGTAGCCTGCCAGGCTCCTGTCCATGGAATTATCCAGGTAAGAATACTGGTGTGGGTAGCCAATCCCTTCTCCAGGGGGTCTTCCTACCCAGGGATCAAACCCAGATCTCCTTCATTGCAGGTGGATTCTTTACCATCTGAGTTACCAGAGAAACCCCATATTGAAACACATTTGAAATAAATATACATGATTAGAAATTAAGCTGGACTTAGTCATAAATGTTTTTTTTGTAGCATTTTATGTCCCTGTTAAGTATAGGCTAGTGTTCTTTGCAGGGATGAGAAGACCTAAAAGCTGTTGGAATTAGCTCAACTGTGTCCATACATAATGTAATGCATTATGTTTTGCTGAGGTCACGGAATCCTGCTATGTCTCTCTTCCACTTCTCTCCTTTCCTTGATTTTATCTCTTTTTTTCTCCTGAGAATAATTTGAGAGCCAAATGTAGAGATATGGAGCTTAGGACTGAATCAGTGAATTCTAGGCATTTATTGCAGGACATTATATATTCTAACGTGAAAATCAATATTTTTTTTTCTTGTTGCTACGGAATGATTCAAATTTTCATAGTAGCACTGCTAAATACCTGCCTTACCTGCAGAATGTATCTGAAAACGACTATTTCTTATGTTTGAAAAAATATTTAAATGTTCGTTTCTTGGTTGACTTGTCAATTTTTAATCAACTTTTATTATATTGTCTAAAAATCTATAGTGGAAAAATAGAAAGTCTTTCTAGATCAAGACG
The DNA here is from genome assembly GCA_006410635.1 of Cephalophus harveyi. Taxonomy (NCBI): domain Eukaryota; kingdom Metazoa; phylum Chordata; class Mammalia; order Artiodactyla; family Bovidae; genus Cephalophus; species Cephalophus harveyi. The sequence continues at coordinate 40,026 of SJYT01034632.1, forward strand.
TATAAAGAATAAGTGGCCAAATGAGAGGAAAAGTATCCATGATGGCTTATGAATTGGGCTCTACAATGTGAAGACTGGAGGCTAGAAGAATGGCAAAGGGCATGTGGTGATGGGGATTCCTAGAAAGTAGTGGTTTAGTAGACCAAGAGAGGTACCATTCTGAATAACTAAATATTTTGAGGAGTTACAGTAGGTAGAGGTCTTTACCTGACTAGGAGCTTTCATCCTTCAATTCTTTACTTCAGCTATCAGCCAGTTTATCATGCCACATACCTCAAAGTGAAATTCCATCCCTGTTGCTTACTAAAGTCACAACTCTGACTGACTAGCAATAAGGGATGCCCACCAGTTCACCAGAATCTTGCTCAGTATCCATCTATAGTAGCCAGTCTACTATAGATGTTGCCTCCCCACTACTTCTTAAGACATATGTAAAACCCCAAGGGATCCCTGGATTTCTAGCAGAATATTGAGGAGGAACTTTTTCCTGATCCCAGAGGTTTATAATGGAACAAACTCAAGACTCCAAAGTCAGGATGAGACATAGCATTGTATAACTAGTGTCAGTTTCACAGTGTTGGCCCTGCCTTTGGTCACCATATAGATCATAAAACAGTAATGGTAGAAAAAGTGAGTTATCTTGTTGTCTGAGGCACTTGGGGTTAGAATTCAGAAAGCACTAACATGGCAACAAGGGAGAAAAATGTTTTTCACTAGTTCACAGGCACTGAGATTAACATTAGGATCCAAATATAATTTTAAAATAGCTAATGTTCTTTAGATCTTCCAATCTCAGAAGCTTCTCACATTTCTCTTTTGGAAAAGCATATGAAATATTAACTTGCTTTGAAAATTAAGTAATGTAATAAACATAGCTTGTCCCATTCCATTTCAATGCATGGTAGCTTTTACTACTAATTATATATTATTATTGGAGAAGGAAATGGCAACCCACTCCATTATTCTTGCCTGGAGAAACCCATGGACAGAAGTGTTGGCAGGAAACAGTCCATGGGGTTGCAAAGAGTTGGACACGACTGAGCGTCTAAGCACCAACAGCATATATTATTAAATAGAGACATGGGTGATCAGTTGTGGTTGACTGTGACCCCATGGATTGTAGCCCGCCAGGCTCCTCTGTCCATGGAATTTTCTGGCAAGAATATTGGAGTGGGTTGCCATTTCCTACTCCGGGGTATCTTCCTGACCCAGAGATCATACAGAATCTATATATACAGCTTACAAAATCTGTAAACACTCATATACTAGAAAAAGAACTTTGTTATATCAAGTGAGTTGCAACTATGAGTCGCTTGAAAAAACTGTATACTGTCACTTCTTACTGTTGGGGGCCTTTGTTCCTTTTCTTGCCTTCCAAACCTTCAAAGATACTAATACTGGCTCTTTTTCGTGGCACCTCGGAGGCTGTCAGCCATTTCAGAATGAAGCTGAATGTCTCTTCCCGGCCACTGGCTGCCGGAAGCTCATTGAAGTGGACGATGAACGAAAACTTTGTACCTTCTGCGAGAAGCATATGGCCACAGAAGTTGCTGCTGATGCTCTGGGTGAAGAATTGAAGGGTTATGTGGTCCGAATCAGTGGCAGGAACGATAAGCAGGGTTTCTCCATGAAGTAGGGTGTCTTGACCCATGGCCAAGTTCACCTGCTACTGAGTAAGGGACATTCCTGTTACAGACCAAGGAGGACTGGAGAGAGAAAGAGCANAGGGTTATGTGGTCCGAATCAGTGGCAGGAACGATAAGCAGGGTTTCTCCATGAAGTAGGGTGTCTTGACCCATGGCCAAGTTCACCTGCTACTGAGTAAGGGACATTCCTGTTACAGACCAAGGAGGACTGGAGAGAGAAAGAGCAAATCTGTATGAGGTTGCATTGTGGATGCCAATCTGAGTGTTCTCAATTTGGTCATTGTGAAAAAAGGGGAGAAGGATATTCCTGGACTCACTGATACTACAGTGCCTCGTCGCCTGGGTCCCAAAAGAGCTACCAGAATTTGCAAACTTTTCAATCTCTCTAAACAAGATGATATCCGCCAATATGTTGTGTGAAAACTCCTAAACAAAGACAGTAAGAAACCTAGGACTAAAGCATCCAAGATTCAGCATCTCCTGACTCCAACAGTTCTGCAACATAAACGCTGGCATATTGCTCTGAAGAAACAGCGTACTAAGAAAAATAAAGAAGAGGCTGCAGAATATGCTAAACTTTTGGCCAAGAGAATG
>SJYT01034640.1:0-72717 GCA_006410635.1 Cephalophus harveyi
GTCTTTGAGTCACAAATAACAGAGATAACCTTTCAGTTGGTCTGGAAAATCCCTAAATCTTACAGGTTACTTCCTCACAGCTTCAGTAGTTGCAGCACTTGGCTCAGTAGTTGTGGCTTGAGGGCTATATCATGTGGACTCAGCTGTGGGACATGGGCTTAGTTCCTCCACAGCATGTGGAATCCTCCCGGAGCAGGGATCGAACCTGTGTTCCTTGCATTGGCAGGTGGATTCTTATCCATGGACCACCAGGGAAGTCCAAGTGCCTGCCTTTCTGAAGGCTTTGCACAGAATTTGAGCAGGCAGGCCCCTTGCACATCCAGCAGAAGATTGAAGCTAGTGATCCCTGGCTCTCAATGCTTTGATATAAGGTGTGTGAGCGTGGCTCCCACTCTAGAAGATCCTCTGGAGGAGGGTGATCCTGTGGGCTGGAGACCAAGTGAGCTAAGGATGAGGTTGTGGCCCCTTGGTTTTGGGGGCCCCTGTGCAAACTTGGAGAAAGCTGGGCAGCACTCTACCCAACCCATGAGTGCCCCAGCTGGACACACAGACACACACACCCAGGCCTGTTTACAATCACGCTGTCATCATGCCCTGCCCTTGGCTTATCTCCTCTGGTCGTCTTCACCCACACAGAGGTCCACAGCAGACACTTGTTCAAGAAACACGTGAGACCTCCCTGGTGGTACAGTGGATGGGAGTCAGCCTGCCAATGCAGGGAACTTGGGTTTGATCCCTGGTCCGGGATGATCCCATATGCCTCAGAGCAGCTAAGCCCGTGAGCCACAATGACTGGAACCCACACTCTAGAGCCCATGCTCTGCAACAAGAGAAGCCACTGCAGTGAAAAGCCCATGCACCACAACGAAGAGTAGCCCCTGCTCGCCACAACTAGAGAAAGCCTGTATAGCAACAAGGATCCAGTATAGTAAAAAAAAAAAAAAACAGTATATATATATATAAAGAAATATGTTCTTGGGGTGATGAACCTTGGGGCCATCCTGTCACCTGGAGCCTCAGCTGTGAGGTGCTCACCACTTACAAGGACTTGGGGGGATGCAGCGGCCAAGGGGCAAACCCAGCCCCCAGGGGCGGTGCTTTCCCCAGGAGTCAGATGAGGAGCACACGCGTCTGGAGCAGACTTGGGAAGTTGATCACTTAGCAGAAGTTCCCATCCATCTCCTGGGACCTTGGCCATCACCCACGGCATCTGCTGTTTTTTTTAAAAATATTTATTTGGCTGCCTGGGGTCTTAGTTGCGGCATGCAGGATCTTCCTTGCGTCACTGGCATCTTTCATTGCCATGCACAGATTCTCTAGCTGCATGGACTCGCCAGCTGCGGGACGTGGATTTCAGTAGTTGCCGTGTGAGGGCTTAAGTTGCTCCAAGGCCTGTGGGCTCTTAGTTCCCCAACCTGGGATCGAACCTGTGTCCACTGCACTACAAGGCAGATTCTTAAGCACTGAACCACCAGGGAAGTCCCAGGATGTGACTTCTTTCTTCCACACTTCCTTCTGCAGGCCAGGACAGATATCAACCCAGGACCCATTCTCCACAGCTCCATTCAGGCCTTCATGGGACCCTCCTCAGCCACGTGTCTCGGATCCACAGCTTCCATCCTGGCCATGACCTCAGCCCCTACCTCTGTGCTCTTCTCACAGCTCACATTCCCACGGCCTCGGCTGACGGCCCCCCTGAGCTGCTGAGGTCATAGGTAGTGGAGCTCCCCCAGGGGACTTCCTGCAGCCCCACCCTCACCTTACCCCACTCGCTTCCTGCAGACCTCCCCCCAGGCTTCTCCTCCTGCTCTTCCAGGCCCTCCAGACTCTTCCCTGGCCTTACCGTCCGCTTCCCCAACTTCTCTCCAAGTGGTTTGAGTCGGGGGTCCCTCCTAGGACTGAAACCCCTTCTGTGGACACCCCCGCTCCCCTGCTCCCACGCCCCACACTAGGAGTAGAGGGGAGGCAGATGGCGAGGGGTGTCTGCACAGCTTGGGGGGCAAGGTGTGGAGACAAGCAGGTGGGGGGACCCCAGGATGGACAGATGGACAAGGCCCCCAGCCTTCCCCTTTCCTGAATGGCCACGGGAGGAATGAGGTCGCCGCCCCAGGCCTCGCACACGATGCTGAGAGTGTGAATGAGAACAGCTTGCGAGGGGCTCTGATGGGCAGGCCTGGTGAGGAGACCTTTTGTAACCTTCCGGACCTGGCGTTGAGCCAGTGGACAGGTCACGTGACCAAGTTGCTCCGCACCTTTGGCTGTCCTGGCTTACGTCCCAAATACCCCTTCACCCTGCGAGGACTCTTTAGTCCGGGGGAGTGACATGGGTTTGCCTGGTGAGGGGGTGCTGGTTCTGGGATGGATCGTATATGGGAAGCCTATGCAAGTATATTCCTCTCAGAGTGTCTGCAGTTTCTCAAAGGGGTCTGTGACCCATGAAAGAACCCACCTTGGTACCAGGCTATCCAGACTGGGCACCCATGTATGTTTTGTTGTTGTTTACTTGCTAAGTTGTGTCTGACTCTTTGCAACCCCACGAACTATAGCCCACCAGGCTCCTCTGTCTGCGGGATTCTCCGGGCAAGAATACTGGAGGGGGTTGCCATTTCCTCCTCCAGGGGGTCTTCCGAGACCAAGGCTCAAGCCCACATCTCCTGTCTTGGCAGGCGGAGTCTTCACTGCTTCCCCACCGGGGAAGCCCCATATTTACTCTTAGCCAACCTGCTTTCCAAGTTGAAGGGCTGTCCGGATTCATCTTCAGGAAGGGCTCACCTGTTCACTCTGAGATCCTAACACCTGTTTCAGGAGATCTGAGATCAGACCTGCTGGGGGCGTGAGTACATCCTTCATCCTTCTCACCCTCCTGGGTAGACAGGCTTCCCTGATCCTCAAAGTGGACCAACCTCATGTTCCAGCCATACCCCAGACTTCAGGAAATGCTCCCGGCGACAGGGAAGTCATCTGCCCCATGCAGGCATCCTGCATCCCAGCAGCCCCTTCTAGAGGACTTTTTCAGAGATTTAAACACTTAGGTTCTGCCTTGTGTAGGAGTGTTTGCATATTTCCTGGACTTGAACGCAGCTTGAAGTGTAAACAGGGTTGTCCATTGGCTCATGGCCTTGATCACGGCAGAAATGATTTTTGTCTTGGTCTTATCTAAATTCTTCCTCGATTCTGCTTTAATGTGAGGTCCGAAAGTTGACCACAGCACTCTTAGGAAAGCCAAGTGCAGCAAAGATTTCCTCAAGGATTGCCCTGTCCTGGTAGAACTTTGCCTTATTATTATTATTTTACATGTAGCACATTTCTGAAAGCATCTATGAATATCAAATGTATCCAAACTGAATGATGCCCTTATTTTATACAAGAGACAGTGTGGCCTGGTGGTTAAGAATGTAGATGGCCACCCTGGTCTCATGGGCATAAGTTGGCCACTTCTTGGTATACAGCTAAGAGCTCTCTGGGTCTCAGTTTTCTGAGATATGAAAATGAGAATGATTTATAGTAACTACCTTGTAGGATTCTTGGGCAAATTAAGTGACTGAATACATTTAAAGCCCCAGAACAAAATCTTATTGCATTGTATGTGTTAATGATTGTTGTTGTATGTTTTAAGGTGGTTCTTTACTTCAGGAAGCTGAAAATAATGATTGACTCCCTAAATAATATATCTTGCCTCTTAGACACAATTCATGACAATTTATTTTTGGATCCCCTTCCCCCGCCCCCCTGCCTTTTGGGGGCTGTGCCAAGCAGCTTGCAGGATCTTATTTCCCTAACCAGGGATCGAACCTAGGCCGCAGCAGTGAAAATGTGGAGCTCTAATTTCTGCACCACCAGGGAATTCCCAAGACTTTGTTTTCTTTCCCGTATGTGTGAGTTCAGTTAATGGGCTGTGGACCAATGAACCCTCACTGAAGCTAGAGATTTGCTGCTTTCAGCATCCTGATGATTTTCGTTTTAGTTTCAACTGTATGGAGTTTGTGAAAACTTCTGTTTTTTTATTAATAATCTTACACTTCTAATTTCCTGGTTTTGCTTCCCTTTGGCTTCCTTGATATCTCAGCTGGTAAAGAATCCACCTGCAATGCGGGAGACCTGGGTTCGATGCCTGGGTTGGAAAGATCCCCTGGAGAAGGGAAAGGTTGCCCACCCCAGTATTCTGGCCTAGAGAATTCCATGGACTGTATAGTCCATGGGGTCTCAAACAGTTGGACATGACTGAGCGACTTTCATTTGCCCTTTCTACATCAGTAAATGCAACCAACTGGTGCATCAAACAACTGCACCAATGTGTCATGTGGTGCAGGTCAAATGGAATGGCGATGCTTCAAGAATGAGATTGTTGGCTGGTGGTCTGTATCACCTTATGACAGCTCAACATGTTTGCCAATATATGTGCAAAAGTCTAAGTCTGGTGAAGGAATATCTATTTAGGAATGCCAACATCCAGTGTATGGTGATGGAATGGGTCAAAAACCAAAGGCCATTGAGGTTGGCACATACTTTTGGATTCAGGTCATAATCTGCTTGTTGGAAGGACAGTTCAGTTTGTTACCATGAAGTCTGAGAGAGGCATGCTTCACGTTAATAGCAGACCCATTCCAAGAGAGCTAGCTATAAAGAAGCCATTCATAACGTGAGTCATATTTTCCTTAAATTCACTTTTAAAATTAAGATGGCCTTCACAGGAAAATGGATGGTTTTGAAAAGTTTTGGTGATGGGGCCAGGACTATGTCATGCTGCGTTTGGGGAGAGAGAGATTTGAGAGTGCTTTTAATAATTGCTGTTCCTTCCTGTAGCAGAAGCTTCAAAGGTGATTCTTAAATGGAATTGCGGTGAATTCTGCTGTGTACCCTGCTTGAGAAGTTACAGGGAGCAGCAGGTTCTCAAGGCTGCCTCCTCGTATTGCCTGAATCCCTCCCTTCTTTTGTTCCTCTGGAGAGAGTCTTGCATTATAGCTGATAACTCTCAGAAACATCCCCAATTTTTTTAATCCCACATTTCTTTGACTCCTTTTTTTTTTTAATTTTTTAAAAAATGTGGATCATTTTTAAAGTCTTTCTTTAATTTGTTACAGTATTGCTTCTGGTTTATGTTTTGGTGTTTTGGCTGGGAGGCCGGTGGGATCTTAGCTCTCCAACCAGGGAGTGAGCCCCATCCTCTAACCTGGAAAGTGAAGTCTTAACCACTGAATGGCTAGGGAAGTCCCTCTTTGATTCCTTTTGTGATTGTGGTTAGTGAGATAGAATTGGAGTTCTTCATTCTCCTTACAGTTAGTGTTTATGTTATTTTGGTATTCTCCTTAATTCGCTGGTTAGATTCTAGCGGTTGGATAGGACACGTTACTCTGACCAGCATGTCCAACAGTGAAACGTCAAGAGAGGCCTGATGCTGATGGAGACTTTCGCCTGTTAATGGGGTGGCTCTGTATATAGAAGCAACCATGGCCCACAGACAGGGAGTTTTGGGTTGGCCAAAAAGTTCACTCAGTTTCCATCAGTTCAGTTCAGTTGCTCAGTCGTGTCCGACTTTTTGCGACCCCATGAATCGCAGCACGCCAGGCCTCCCTGTTCATACGATCATATAAACACCTGAACAAGTTTTTGGGCCAACATAATACCATCACCAGACAGCACTTCATAGGGACAAATCCCTAAATTCCTTCCTTACTCTCTCATGGTCGTGGCCCCTACTTATTAATTCTGGAATGGGAGTTGTTTTGGTCACAGGAACTTGCTAAATTGATAGGGGATGGCAACTGCTATGTCAAGTGGTGTTTGGATCCTGTGAACATCTGTGAATGTTCTTTCTCTGTCCATCCCCTGCACCTGTCTTGCCAGTGGGCATGTGAGGTCAATCATACCATCTCAGCTTCTACAGGTCAGCCTGGCTACCACTGTCCTTATAAGATTCTGAGGATTCCAAGGCGGTCCCAGAGACCAACCAGAGAGTCTAGTCATGTGGCCAGACTGGGATTTCACTGTGGACTCAGGGCTTCCCTGGTGACTGAGATGGTAAAGAATCTGCCTGCAATGCAGGACGCTTGGGTTTGATCCCTGGGTCGGGAAGGTCCCCTGGAGAAGAGAATGGCTACCCACTCTAGTATTCTTGCCTGGAGAATTCCATGGAAAGAGGAGCCTGGTGGGCTACAGTTCATGGGGTCTCAGAGTTAGACATGACTGAGCAGCTAACACTTTCACTTTGTTAAGCTTCTCCAGACTATGAAGGTTTCTCCTACCTCAGAATACCTCAGCTGGGTCCTTGTCAATCTCATCAGCCCCAAGGGCTCATCCAGTGTGTAGATTAGGTGGTTCCAGGAGCTCCTGCATGCCTCCTCTCTCCCAGACCCCTGAACAGTTGTCATGGCTGACAAAGCCGGATGCCATGTCACCTTCTCTCCACCAATGGAAAGGCACCTGCCCTCAAGAGTTCTAGAAAACAAACTCTTGCCCAGCTTTATCGATCCTGGAAACTCACATTTTTGTAAAGCTAATTTACTCTTAAGGAGGTGTGAAAATTTTTTCAGGTCCACCCAGAAATCAATTAGAAGGGGTTTTGGCATTTACAACATTTTATTATTTTCCCTATTATGAGAGTAATACATACTCATTGAGAAGAATTAAGAAAATACAGAAAGGTATTCATGGAAATAAATGAAATGCCCTAGAATCTTCTCTCTCAGCAATAATCATTATTAGCGTTTAACATGCCATCTTTTTTTCCCCTCTCTGCACAACTATTTATAAGATTAGGTAGTGTGTTATATATAATCTTGCATCTCTCATTTTTCATTTTATACAACCGGAGCTTTTCCCCCATGTCATTATCTAGTCTTCAAAAATGGCATTTTAATGACTATGTGGCATTTCATTGTCTAGTTGTACAGAATTTATGTAGCCAGTTCTCTATTTGCAGGCATCAAGGCGGTTTCCTAGTTTTCATGATTATAAATGATGCTGCGATGAATATCCTTGTCCAGGAAATCTTTATCTGGATTTCTGACAATGTCCCTAGAAGAAATCCACAGCCGGGAAATTACGGAGTCTCAGCTCTGCTCTGGAGAAGTGAGTGGCTCCTGTCACCCCCTGAACTGGTGGCCTTTATTGTCGCCTCTCAGACCAGGATGGAAGAATGAGGATCTTTTATTCATGCCGGGGAGAAATGCAAAGAGGTCCCCCCAGAAGCCTCCCTAGGCTACTTACCTGAACCCACTCCATGCAAAGCAGAGCTTCCCCCTGCAGGAATCATTTCATAATTAACTTAGAGACTAAAGCATATTTAATTAACTATGGAAACCCTCCCAGCCATCTGCCTCTGTTTTTATTTTGAGGAAGATGGCAGACCTTTCTTTTTCTTAGCTCTCTCTTTTTGGGGATGAAGCTCATTTCCAGCATCTCAGTTCTTGTATGGAACAGGGCTCCACTCTGCTGTGGTGCACCAGAGAGGCAGAACAAGGGGCTTAGCTTGAGGTGGCAGACAGGGTCAGAGGTCATACCAGTCCCTGCCTGAGGGCAAGCTAGGCCAGGCATAATATAGAAGGTATTCGTGCAAAGAAGTAAAATCTGCCTGTACTTGCCCTGGTTGAGCACTGGTCATTTGACAGGCTCAGCCCCTGACCTGCTGTCTTTTTCTTTCTCTTTTTACAATATTTATTTATTTGGCCATGACAGGTCCTAGTTGCGCCAGGAAGGATCTTTCGCGGGATCTTTCCTTGCGATTCGTGGACTTAGTTGCCTTGAGGCATGTGGGAATCTTAGTTCCCCAACCAGGGATTGAATCTGCATCCCCTGCATTGCAGGGAGGTTTCTTAATCATTGGCCTGCCACAGACGTTCCTTGGCTGCAGTTTTAACATCACAAGCCTGAGGAGCATCCGTGCAGGAAGAAAACTTAGAGGGAAATGCCCACACTCCCATTTCTCAGGTGGGGAAACTGAGGCCAAGAGAAGGCTCAGTGTGAGCCTGAGAACATAGTCTGAGGACCTACTGCTTCTCTCCTTTGTTGTACCCTCGAGGAAGAGTGTATGGCTTTGATCTCAGCTTTATTCCAAGTCCAGAGGATTTAAATGGAATCCTAAGGGCTGTAATGGCCCACAATGTTGGAGCAGTTTAAAGTGTGCAAATTGTTCCCAGTGTACAATTGTGTTCCCAGATCACATATCACTGGACACTCCCCCAGCCCCAGTCTCCTCTCAAGGGAGACTCAAGAGGTCATGTGATTCCCCCAGTAGCCCGCTGGTGAGTGAGTCAGGAAGCTGAGATGGAAACAGAGTGCTTTGATCTGAATTGCTAATATATCAAAATGCCTTTCATTTCCATGGCATTCCTCAGAAGTCCCTGACTGGGAGCTCAGGGAAGAAGGGTCCAATGGAATGTTAGTCCGTTATTTCTCCTGACATTACCTCCTCCAGGAAACCTTCCTGGACTCACCCCACTTCCCCCACTCAGCTCAGTTGGGAGGAAGGACTGGCTCTCTGCCCCTTTGTTGCCCCACACATACCTCAGTATTATAGCCTAAAGCTCTGAACTTCCCATTGTCCCCAGCTCCAGCAAAGGGCATGGCTTACACTAATAGGTCAATACAGGAAATTGAATTCAGTGAGACTGAAAGTGGACACAGGTGTGTTTGCTTCAGTGGTTTCCCCTCCTGCTGCCCCTTCACTCTGGCAGGTGTTCATCTGTGATCCCTCTGGCGGGGGGGGGGGGGGGATGTCCTGTGTGCCTTGGGATGGTCCCCGAGGGCTGCCATATGGACCCACTCATGCTGCCAGGCTGGCCGTGTGCCCCAGATCCTAGAGCTGTCAGCAAAGATGGAACTAGTCCACAGAGCCCAGTCAGGTAGCATTGTCTTTAATAGATGTTCAAACAGGCCTGGCATGGGTCTGGGGACACCACCAAATAGCCTTGTGTTTTGGGGTGAATCATTTCCATCCTCTGAGATTCATTTTCTCCTTTATCGGGCAAAGCAATTAAACTAGACCCTTTGATCCCCGACATCCCATGTCCTGTGACTCTGTTTATCATGACCCCTGGGAGAGGGTCCAGGAGTGGCAGGATGAGGGCCAGGGCGAAAAGATTGAGAGTCACCTCCAGCAAGAGGTCGGAGCGCCGAACCTGATAATCAAGCAAGAAATGCATTCCGTGTATCAAAGGTCTGAGCCAAGCAGGAAAGTACAGAGCTTTAAAGAGTTTCTGGATCTATTTCAATGTTCCTGCCAGGCTGAAAATCTCTCTCCTTTAAAGATGTAAAAGATTTGCTCTCTGAGACTGTCTTCAATCATATTCTGTCCCTTTCCAGCCACTGCAGGCAGCACTGAAGGAGAAGAAATCCGTGGTGATGAATTAGGAATCCATAGATATTCCTCTTGAGCTGCCTATTAAACTCAAAGCGGGTTTTTGGCTCTGATAAAATCAAATCAACCAAGAAAACCTTTGACGGCAGAGCATCAGGGCATCCCCAACCCAGAGCCTCGATGCTGTCTCCCCAGCACACCCACCTCCACGCCCCCACACTGCCTGGGCCAGCCCGTCTCTGAACTACAGTAAAAGGACAGTGGAAAGCTTTTTTTTTTTTTTCCTTTCAAGGGAGTGACCTACAGAACCGAAAAATAAATCAATCAGAGGGAGATGAAAGTAAAACGCAGCTTCATCCAGGGAGGTTTAGGGGGAGAGAAATATAAAGCATTTCCATCAATTTGCTTTTAAAAGTCAAGACTGGGGAGCATGTAGCTCTAGCTGGTAAATATAACCAATAATAAGAATATACTTTAGTTATCAACTGTGGCCAGTTACTGAGAGAGGCTGAAGGCAGAGGAGGAGAAAGAGGCTCAAGGCATGGGGAGAGAAACAGGGTCAGAAACAGGACTAGAAATCAGGAAAATATTGAAACAGAGAGAGGCAGAGAGAGTGCGAGCAACAGATTCACATTCAAAGAAACACAAAAATTCAGACAAAAAAAAAAAGACACACACACACAGAGACAGTATGAAAAGAGAGAGATGGAGAGGAAGAGAGAAACATCTACAGAGAGATATGAGAGGAGACAGCAAAGATTGAGTTTATTCGGGAAAACCATCTATTTAAAATAAACAGGGTCGTCTAGATTGGTTATTATTATTTTGTTTATTATCTCTAAAGAGACAAACATGACCAGAATAGCTTCTTTTTCTTTTTTCAGAAATCCTTTGTAATGCGTTTTCATTCTCACCTAACTTTGAAAAGCATGAAGATTCTTTGAAGCCCCTCACATGCCTTAGCAGGAAACCCCTCGTTCATTGTTCTGGAAGGAAGACAGCAGCCTCAGGTGGTAGCCTTTTATTTTTTGTTTGTTTTGTTTTTACTTTATTTTTGGGGCAGTGTTGGGTCTTCATTGCTCCACGAGGTTTTCTCTTATTGTGGCAAGTGGGGGCGACACTTTAGTTGTGGTGGGCGGGCTTCTCATTGAGGTGGCTTCTCTTGTTGTAGAGCACGGTGCTGGGCACTCCAGCTGCAGTAGTTGCAACTCGGTAGAAGCGACTTAGAAGCAGCAGCAGCAGCAGTCATGGGCTCAGTAGTCATGGCTCCTGGGGTTAGTTGCTCCATGGCATGCAGAATCTTCCCAGATCGGGGATTGAACCCGTGTCTCTTGCATTGGCAGGAAGATTCTTTACCACTGAGCCACCAGGGAAGCTTAGGTGGAAGTCTTCCACCTAAGATGATGCCACAGCTGCAGACATAGGGGGTCTCATCTCTCAATGCAACTAAATGGTCTGCGCCTAAATGGTCACTCTCAGCTCGACACTGTATGCCCCCAGAAATAAGCCTCGCTTGCCCAGAAATCCCTGATTTGGAATAAGGTATGATTCTACTAGGGCCAGAGATGCTTGTGCCACTCTGGTCCATGTTGGCTGATCAAATGAGTGACAGAATAAGACAGAAGCAGATGTGCTTGGGGAGTGATGAGTGCCAGCCACTCTGGCCACATCGTACTCAGCAACAGCTTCCCAAACCTGCCAGCCACGCTCACTCCTTGCTGCCAGGAACACCCTCTCCTTCTTCCCTGCCTCTGCCTGGTAAAGTCTTATCCATCGACCATCAAGCAATTCATACGTACTGAGCATCTCCTCTGGGAATCCGTCTCCAACCACCGACTGCTCCCTGGGAGTTAATTGTCCCTTCCTCTGGGTTCTTGTCATTATTATCAGTTGTTGCTACGCTGCGGTCTTGGCATATACTGTTCAAACAGACTTAACCTTGGAACTGTTATTTGGGGCTGGGGGTTGCTTTGTTGTGGGGCTGTTCTGTGCACTGTAGGATGTTTAATATCATCCCTCGCCTCTACCTGCTAGATGCCAGTATCCCCACCACCCCAGTTGTGACAACTGAAAATGTCTCCAATCACTGTTAAATGTCCCCAGGGAGCAAAATTGAACCCAAAGATGCTGTAACAGAATGAGCTGTTTGGGTGTGTCAGCCCTCAGAGAGGGTACATCCTCTGGATCCTCAGTGCTACAGTGGTGCCTGGTGTGGAAAAGGCACCTGGATCCGGTGGAGGGAGAATGCAGACCCTTGGACTGGGACCGTGGGCAGTCAGATGGTGAACTGGTCAGCTGTGTACATGGTCACGCTGATCTCTGCCATGGGAGCGTGTTGGCACGTGAGGTCTGCAGCCAAACCCACAGATCACTACGAAATGCTAGCCTACTGTGAACCGTGGGGGGCATGCCCATGGAAAAGAGAAGCTTCTACATTTAAGGCACATGCAATGCTCTGGTTCACCAGAAAAGGCCTTGCAGCCACAGGAAGCCGAGGTAGAAACATCAGGTAGCTTAGAATGAGGTTGTGAAACAGAGCAGGTTCCTCTATAAGGGGTTACGGGCTTCAGGATGGGACAATCAGTGTGGCCTCCTACTCTGGGGGAGGGCTAAGGACACAGTGTAGAACTTGACCTGGGCCTTTCAAGGTGGGTGGGACTTGGATGAGGACAGTGGAGTTGGGTTAAGTGTGGCATGGCCTCATTAGGGAGACTCCACGTCCTGGGGGATACCTAGCTGGCCCCAAAGTTGGTTCTAGATTCAGGGAGGCCAAGTGTCTCTGAGTGTGTCCTAAACAGCTTTCATCAGGGATACTGGTCACAAATGCAGATTCCTGGGCTGTCCAAACTCAGTGAATCAATTTCAGAGGGGTGGGCCCAAGACTCTATACATTCACATCACCCCTCCTCCTCCAAGATGATTCTGATGCTTGGTTATATTTGAAACCTACTTCCTGGAGGGGAGAGCCATGGAACAGGCTTAGTAATAACCTTGGTCTTCCACTGTGGGCAACCTGTAGGGTTTAACACAGTGTAACAGAGTCATGAGTAGACAGGCAGTAGGACCACACTGCTAGGTTCAAATCCAGGTTCTGTCATTTTTACCACAAGCTTAGGCAGTTTACTTGAAATTTCTGTGCCTCAATCTTTTCATCTATAAAGTGGAATTGACAATTTTCCTGCCTCATAAGGGCTTTGTGATCTTTGTGATAATTACATATATGTTTATATGCTTGGCATTCTTTGGCATTGCCTTTGTTTGGGATTGGAATGAAAACTGACCTTTTCTAGTCCTGTGGCCACTGCTGAGTTTTCCAAATTTGCTGGCAGATTGAGTGCAGCACTTTCACAACATCATCTTTCAGGATTTGAAATAGCTCCACTGGAATTCCATCACCTCCACTAGCTTTGTTCGTAATGATGCTTTCTAAGGCCCACCTGACTTCACATTCCAGGATATCTGGCTCTAGGTGAGTGATCACACCATCGTGATTATCTGGGTCGTGAAGATCTTTTTTGTACAGTTCTTCTGTGTATTCTTGCCACCTCTTCTTAATATCTTCTGCTTCTGTTAGGTCCATACCATTTCTGTCCTTTATCGAGCCCATCTTTGCATGAAATGTTCCCTTAGTAACTCTAAGTTTCTTGGAGAGATCTCTAGTCTTTCCCATTCTGTTGTTTTCCTCTATTTCTTTGCATTGATCGCTGAGGAAGGCTTTCTTATCTCTTCTTGCTCTTCTTTGGAACTCTGCATTCAGATGTTTATATCTTTCCTTTTCTCCTTTCCTTTCGCTTCTCTTCTTTTTACAGCTATTTGTAAGGCCTCCCCAGACAGCCATGTTGCTTTTTTGCATTTCTTTTCCATGGGGATGGTCTTGATCCCTGTCTCCTGTACAATGTCAGGAACCTCCATCCATAGTTCATCAGTCACTCTGTCAGATCTAGTCCCTTAAATCTATTTCACACTTCCACTGTATAATCATAAGGGATTTGATTTAGGTCATACCTGAATGGTCTAGTGGTTTTCCCTACTTTCTTCAATTTAAGTCTGTATTTGGCAACAAGGAGTTCATGATCTGAGCCACAGTCAGCTCTCTGACTTGTTTTGGCTGACTGTATAGAGCTTCTCCATCTTTGGCTGCAAAGAATATAATCAGTCTGATTTTGGCGTTGACCATCTAGTGATGTCCACGTGTAGTGTCGTCTTTTGTGTTGTTGGAAGAGGGTGTTTGCTATGACCGTACATTCTCTTGGCAAAACTCTATTAGCCTTCACCCTGCTTCATTCTGTATTCCAAGGCCAAATTTGCCTGTTACTCCAGGTGTTTCTTGACTTCCTACTTTTGCATTCCAGTCCCCTATAATGAAAAAGACATCTTTTTTGGGTGTTAGTTCTAAAAGGTCTTGTAGGTCTTCATAGAACCATTCAACTTCAGCTTCTTCAGCATTACTGGTTGGGGCATAGACTTGGATTACTGTGATGTTGAATGGTTTGCCTCGGAAATGAACAGAGATCATTCTGTCATTTTTGAGACTGCACCCAAGTACTGCATTTTGGGCTCTTTTGTTGGCCATGATGGCTACTCCATTTCTTCTGAGGAATTCCTGCCCACAGTAGTAGATATAATGGTTGTCTGAGTTAAATTCACCCATTCTAGTCCGTTTTAGTTCGCTGATTCCTGGAATGTCAACGTTCACTCTTGCTGTCTCCTGTTTGACCACTTCCAAATTACCTTGATTCATGGACCTAACATTCCAGGTTCCTATGCAATATTGCTCTTTACAGCATCGGACCTTGCTTCTATCACCAGTCATATCCACAACTGGGTATTGTTTTTGCTTTGGTTCCATCCCCTCATTCTTTCTGGAGTTATTTCTCCACTGATCTCCAGTAGTATATTGGGCGCCTACCAACCTGGGAGTTCCTCTTTCAGTATCCTATCATTTTGCCTTTTCGTACTGTTCATGAGGTTCTCAAGGCAAGAATACTGCAGTGGTTTGCCACTCCCTTCTCAATGGACCACATTCTGTCAGACCTCTCCACCATGACCTGTCTGTCTTGGGTGGCCCCACACGGCATGGATTAGTTTCATTGAGTTAGACAAGGCTGTGGTCCTAGTGTGATTAGATTGACTAGTTTTCTGTGATTATGGTTTCAGAGTGTCTGCCCTCTGATGCCCTCTCGCAACACCTACCATCTTATTTGGGTTTCTCTTACCTTGGACGTGGGGTATCTCTTCACAGCTGTTCCAGCAAAGTCCAGCCGCTGCTCCTTACCTTGGACAAGGTCGCCCCTCCTGACCTTGAATGTGGAGTAGCTCCTCTTGGCCCTCCTGCGTCCGCGCAGCCACTGCTCCTTGGACATGGGGTTGTTCCTCTCAGCCGCCGCCCCTGAGCTTGGGTGGTTTTAGAAAAGGCAGAGGAACCAGAGATCAAATTGCCAACATCTGCTGGATCATGGAAAAAGCAAGAGAGTTCCAGAAAAACATCTATTTCTGCTTCATTGACTATGCCAAAACCTTTGACTATGTGGATCACAATAAACTATGGAAAATTCTGAAAGAGATGGGAATACCAGACCACCTGACCTGCCTCTTGAGAGACCTATATAGAGGTCAGGAAGCAACAGTTAGAACTGGACATGGAACAACAGACTGGTTCCAAAGAGGAAAAGGAGTTCGTGAAGGCTGTATATTGTCACCCTGCTTATTTAACTTATATGCAGAGTACATCATGAGAAACCCTGGGCTGGAAGAAGCACAAGCTGGAATCAAGATTAGGTCTCAAAGAGTCGGACTTAACAACAACAATACAGGTAGTAGACAATAACCAGAAATATCAGTACTACTGTTTGAAATAATTCAGTTAATGGTCAAATAACAAAGAAGTTAAAGCACAAAAATCTGTTCTGAAGTAGAGAAACTGCTTTTAAGCAACAAAAAAGTATATTTCTCCCATTTTAAAACATTTCTTACATGTATATTAAAAAAAAAACTCAATGATGCTCTTGCAGTTAACTTGCAATTGACATTCATTAATTTCCTGCAAACTATTGCTAAGAACAGGCTTCAAAGGTAGCTCAGTGGTAAAGAATCTGCCTGCCAAAGCAGGCAATGCAGGTTCAGTCCCTGGGTAGGAAGATCACAGTAGGAAATGAGAACTCGCTTCAGTATTCTTGCTTGGAACATTCTATGGACAGAAGAGCTTGGTAGGCTGCAGTTCATGGGGTTGCAAAGAGTCAGACATGACTGAGTGAGCACACATTGCTAAGAGCGTCACCTTATCAATCAACCCTAGAGAAAATCAGATAAAACTTTACTTAAAAATTATACTACAGAAAGCCTTGCTACTGAAAACTGGCATTTTTCTTTTTCTTTAATAAAGATTGAGCCACCCTTTAGACGTCCCTGGTGCTCCAGTGGTTAGGACTCCCAGCTCCCACTGCAGGGTACCCAGGTTCAATCCTTGGTCTCCTGCTTGAAGAACTAGGATCCCACAAGCCACATGGCCCAAAACAAAACAAAACAAAGCCTGAGCCACACTTTTACTTTACTTCAGCAACAGGGAACTCACAGCCACACCTGTAACTCAAATTCATGATCAAGTTATTCACCTTAATACTTTGGCCACCTCATGCGAAGAGCTGACTCACTGGAAAAGACCCTGATGCTGGGAGGGATTGGGGGCAGGAGGAGAAAATGTGAGAGTTGGATTGTGAAGAAAGCTGAGCGCTAGAGAATTGATGCTTTTGAACTATGGTGTTGGAGAAGACTCTTGAGAGTCCCTTGGACTGCAAGGAGATCCAACCAGTCCATTCTGAAGGAGATCAGCCCTGGGATTTCTTTGGAAGGAATGATGCTGAAGCTGAAACTCCAGTACTTTGGCCACTTCATGCGAAGAGTTGACTCATTGGAAAAGACTCTGATGCTGGGAGGGACTAGGGGCAGGAGGAGAAGGGGACGGCAGAGGATGAGATGGCTGGATGACATCACGGACTCGATGGATGTGAGTCTGAGTGAACTCCAGGAGTTGGTGATGGACTGGGAGGCCTGGCGTGCTGCAGTTCATGGGGTCGCAAAGAGTCAGACATGACTGAGCGACTGAACTGAACTGAACTTATATGCTTGGCATGGTACCTGGTGGTTAGTAAATGCTGACATGATAGCTATTAGTCATCATCATTTTAAAAAATTTTATTTATTTTGCTGTACTGGGTCTTAATTGCAGCATGTGGGATCTTTATTTGCAGCATGTGGGATCAACCAGGGATTGAACCTGAGCCCCTGCATTAGAATAACAAAGTCTTAGCCACTGGACCTCCAGGGAAGTCCCTTGTCATTATTTTATTTTAGTATTTGGTGCTTGCTAAAGGTTTCCCTGGTGGCTCAGATGGTAGAGAATCTGCCTGCAATGTGGGAGACCTGGGTTTGATCCCTGGGTTGGGAAGATCCCCTGGAGGAGGACATGGCAACCCTCTCCAGTATTCTTGCCTGGAAAATTCCCACGGATAGAAGAGCCTGGTGGGATACAGTCCATGGGGTTGCAAAGAGTCAGATTCGACTGAGCGACTAAGCACAGCATAACACAAAGGTTTGGAAGAGCTGAAGTCACTTTTCTTTAGAGTATCGTCTGTTGGGAATTCCCTGGTGGTCCAGTGGTCAGGACTCTGCGCTCTCATTGCCAAGGTTCAATCCCTGATTGTGGAACTAAGATGCCACAAGCCTCACAGTGCAGCCAAGAACAACAACAAAAGCATGGTCTGTCACCCGCAGCCCTCCTCTTCTCCCCTAGCTTGCTTCCAGTTACCCCCAAACCTGAAGTTACATGGGCCCCTTCCTCCTCCAGCAGGAATCTGAGCCCTGAGGGCCTCTGCTGCGAGAGAGGCAGCACAGGGTCGCCAAAGAATATCCTGGAGGTGTCAGGTCCCTCCCAGTTTGAGACCCGAGTGGAGGGAGACCCTTCTTGCCTCCCCGGCTCTGGGGTGGATAGACATATTGTCATTGCCAGATGGCATGTAACTTCCCAGCCACTCTCTCCCTGAGGGGTCCCAAGTCAGAGCAGAAAAGAAGGGAGGGCAGAAAACGGCTCCATCTGTAAAGACGAGCCACGGCCCCAGCCTTCCTGTTTGTGCTAACATGACAGTATGTCCAAAACCCCACACGACGTCTTTCTCTGAGCCTCACAGTGACCCTGCGAGGTGGGTGGGGAGGTCTAGCAAACCCCATGTAAAAAAAAATAATGTCTTTATTGAACTCAAACTCACATACCATTTGATTCACCCTTTTGAAATACACGCTCCAATGGTTTACAGTATATTTCCAGACTTGTGCAGCCGTCACTACTACATAATTTTAGAACATTTCATCACCCCTTGCAAAAAAGAACATTTTCATCACTCCTACTTTACGCGCCTTCTTCCGCCAGCCCCTGGCAACCACTGATCTACTCTCTGTCTCTATGGATTTGTCTATTCTGGACATTTCATATAAATAGACTCAAGCAGTATGTGATCTTTTTGTCTGGCTTCTTTCACTTAGCATGATGTCTTCAAGGCTCATCCACGCTGTAGCATTAGTACTCCGTTCCTTTTTATGGCTGAATAATATTCCATTATTTGGGTGTGCCACATTTTGTTTATTCATCAGTTGATGGACATTTGAATTGTTTCCGTTTTTTTGGCTGTTACAAATCACGTTGCTAATGAACATTTGTGTACAAGTTAAAAAAATTTTTTTATTGTGTTAAAAGTCACATAATATAAAGCATATTATTTTAACCATATTTAACTGTACAGTTCAGTGGCATTAAGTACATTCACATTGTTGTGCAAGTCTCACCAGCATCCATCTCCTGAATTTTTAACCTTCCTAAACTGAAACTCTGTTCCCGTTAAACACCACCTCCCCATTCCACACCCCACCCCACCCCCAGCCCCTGCTGCTGCTGCTGCTGCTACTCACTTCAGTTGTGTCCGACTCTGTGTGACCCCATGGAGGGCAGCCCACCAGGCTCCACCGTCCCTGGGATTTTCCAGGCAAGAACACTGGAGTGGGTTGCCATTTCCTTCTCCAGTGCATGAAAGTGAAACATGAAAGTGAAGTCACTCAGGACTGCAGCCCACCAGGCTCCTCCATCCATGGGATTTTCCAGGCAAGAGTACTGGAGTGGGGTGCCATTGCCTTCTCCTGGCATCTACCAATTGTGTGCAGGTTTTTGTATGGGCATATGTTTTCATTTCTTTGGGTATGGCCCTAGGAATACAATTGCTGGGTCATATGGTAACTCTGGGTTTCCCAGGTAGCTCAGTGATAAAGAATCTGCCTGCCAATGTAAGAGACACAAGAGACTCAGGTTCCATCTCTGGGTCGGGAAGATGCCCTGGAGGAGGAAATGGTAACCCACTCCAGTATTCTTGCTGGAAAAATCCCAGCAAGAATAGAGGAGCCTGATGGTCTACAGTCCATGGGGTGAGTGTAATCACATCAAATCCATGCCTTCTATTTAGTAAACACTTCAGGGCTAGGTCCTATGCTGAGTACTTTGTATATCCTACAAGGTAAATGTTAACATTCTTATTTTATAGATGTGGAAACCAAGGCTCAGAGGGGTTAAGTGCTTTAGCTAAAGAGACACAGCTGGTAAAAATCAGTCTGACTTCAAATTCCATTCTCTTAGACTTTCCTGGCAAATTAAGATTCTGCATTTCCAATGCAGGGGTTGCAGATTTGATCTCTGGTTGAGAACTAAGATCCCACGTGCTGTGTGGCAAGGCAAAAAAAAAAAAAAACAAACCCAAACACCCATTTTCGTAACAACTGAGATGTCTACAGATTGGATAATTAAGGGATCTGATAGGGGACGTGCTACCAGGGGTACTGAAGATGGGAACCTGGCTCGGCCCCCTCTCTAGAAGGCTGATATTTGGGGAAATAGATATGCCCTGGAGCTGACGGTTCTTCCTGTGATGATTTCAGCCTCTTTGGACTTTCACGCTTTAGTTTATAGTCTCACCCACGGATGTTTGCTTACTTATTTATTCTTTTCACAGGAAAAAAAGCCAATGAATATTTAATAAACGAGGCTCAAGTGTTTGACCAGTGAATCAGAAAGGTCTCCACGTGTTAGGGTGGTGGTGGTTGTGGGGATAATGCACCCCCGTCTGCCTTGATGGAGGTGGTGCTGTGGGGAGTGAGGGCCGGGGGTTCCATCCCAGACTGATCCAAGGGTTGGAAGATCCATCTCACAGTCTCTCTGCGGCAGGTTCTCCAAACTCTCTGGGCATCGTGTGTCTCAGGGGACGGCAGCTGGTGACGGTGCTGCTACTGAGTGAAAGAAACAGCTGCATAGGACAGACTAGCCCAGGGGCTGAAAGCTCTTCCTGTAATGGACCAGATAATTTTAAGCTTTGCAGGATACTTCTGGTCTCTGTCACATGTTTCTGTCCTCTTCCTTCTCCTTCCCCTCTTTTCTTCTTCTTCTCCTTCTTCCTTAACCATTTAAAAATATAAAAACCATTCTTAGCTCACGGGCTTTGCAAAAACAGACTGTGGGCCAGATTTGCCGACAGGCCAGTTTGCCAGTCCCTGGTGGAGATGAATCTCAGAAACTCACTTTGATGCATTACTTCTTGGAGTTTTTCATATATTTATTGAACACCTACTGTGTGCATACCCACCTACCAGAAAATGTTGACGTTCTTGGCTATGAAAAGAACATGGCAATAAATGAAGAAGCTCATTCTAGTTGCAGTGGGGTAAGTGAGGAGGAACAGCAGGGACCTAGAGAGAGCAGACCTGGGTGGGTACCTGACCTGTCCCGCCAAGAGCCTGCATAACCACAACTGTGAGATACATTAAAGATAATACAGTTTTTGCAGGATTAAAGAAGCTCAGGAGGAAAATAATTGTGAAAAGCACTATATAATAGGAGCTATATTTAGATAGTTGGGTTATATGTACCTTTGCATAGTTGACTGACAGTATAAAGACTGTATAAAGCTATGATACCAGAGATGTCACAGGTTAGGAAAGAAAAGAAATTGACTGAAATTCTGTCATATGGGACTTACTATGCTGAGTACTTTCTCCTGTGTTAGAGTGTGTAATCGGAGAAGGCAATGGCACCCCACTCCAGTACTCTTGCCTGGAAACTCCCATGGACGGAGGAGCCTGGTAGGCTGCAGTCCATGGGGTCGCTAAGAGTCAGACACGACTGAGCAACTTCACTTTCACTTTTCACTTTCATGCATTGGAGAAGGCAATGGCAACCCACTCAAGTGTTCTTGCCTGGAGAATCCCAGGGACGGGGGAGCCTGGTGGGCTGCCGTCTATGGGGTCGCACAGAGTCGGACATGACTGCAGCGACTTAGCAGCAGCAGGAAAGGAGACTATGAAATTCAGTCTTTATCCTGAGTGGCCATGAGCCCAGCTAAAACTAAGAGGTTCCATTTTTTTAAAGAAGACGACAATGAATCAACTACCTATGGTTGCTGTAAGTAGCAAATTCACAGAAAGGTCAGGTGTCTGGGTGGCCAGATCAGGGAGGGCTTCATCAAGGGAGAAAGACTGAGCCTGGCCTTGAAGAAATTGGTTGTGTTTTAAGTGGTTGACATGAATGGAATGGGCATTCCAGGAAGGGGAAAGAATATAAGCTGAGGAAAATGCACTCAGTGCGGGGGAAAATAGTGGGAAATCGGCCTGGAGCCCTCCTCTGGAGGGGGTTTGAGAATTAGTGCTGGAAAAGGTAATAAACAGTAACCAGTCAGGAAGGGACCCTACCACCTTGGTGAAGTATGGCTCCTTGGAAGCTCCTCCCCTGTGTTCCCCTTCCTTCAATTTGTTACCCATGTACGCCTCCTGCCAGGGCTGCCCTCTGCTGGACATGGTCCTTGGGGCCTTTGGATAGGTCATGTCAACACAGCTCTAGTCCATCCATCTCCCACTGCAACCGCCTGGTCCTCAGAGAAACTTGGCGTCTTTGCCCCACCCAGCCTGCAGGTGGGGACTATTCCCTGCTCAACGGTCTCTCTTTTCTCTGCTGTCCACACAGCCTGGTCTCTTGACTCTAGACATCTTCAGAGGTGAATTGATCCCGAGTCTCTATTTTCTTGCCATGTGGTTCACAGGTCAAGTTTTCCCAAGATCTCTCTCATTCCAACTCCACGGTGGTGTCTGGCAGTGGAGTGCCCTCTCTTGGCTTGGGGAGACAGAGACAGGTGGGCCTGGGGTTACCCCAAGCCCCACCACTAGCTGAGGAGTCTAAAATGACCTGTCTTCCTTCCATCATCTCTGTTTCTATCTAGCTTTCTCTTCGACATGGGCTGAGATGTGTGGCCAGTCTTAATAAGCCCTTCTTAGATGGCCCGGCATTTCCCTTCAGAACGTGCGGATACTTCACACCTGAAGTCCCGAGCCTTGGGGCCTCAGGTGAGATTCCACAAAAGCAGGGCAAGTCCTCACTGAACATCTTGTCCAATAGGTTACATTTATTGAGCATTAGCCACATGGCAGGCGCCATTAGCCATTGCCTATGAGGGTGTTACAAGTGAAGAAAATGTCAGTAGAAGTCAGCAAGGACTGGAATATCCAGGAGAAAAAAAGTCATGAGAAATGAGGCCAGGAAAGAGGTGGGGCCAGATTGCAGAGGCTTTAGTGCCAAGCTAAGAAGCTCAGATCATCTCCTCTGGGCACTTTGAAGGATTATTGAGCAGATTGTGATGTGGTCTCAATTGCGCTGTTGAAAATCTGATCTCAAAGCAAAATGTGGGATGGGTCGGAGAGAGAGGGCAAGTGTCTTCAAATTAGAATGTGAATCCTGGGCAGGGCTGGGATTTGGGGAGGAGAAAAAGAGGAGCAGGAAGAGCAGGAGGAAGGTGGAGGGAAAGAGAGCAAAGATCCGGTAGAGGGCACCAGGGGGTCGGGAGACAGGAGGGAGAGGGAGGAGGGAAAGAGGATTGGGGTGTTTTCTTTCTTTTAATATTTCTTTGCTTATTTGGCTGCATCAGGTCTTAGCTGCGGCATTTAGGATCTTCACTGTGTCATGCTGGGGTCTTTCATTGTGGCACATTCTCTAGTTGTGACGCATGCCCCACAGCATGTGAGATCTTTGTTCCCCAACCAGGGAACAAACCCATGTCCCCTATATTGCAAGGTAGATTTTTAACCACTGGACCACCAGGGAAGCCCCTGGGTGCTCCATTTCTTTCTTCATTTGCTCAACAGGAAGCACACAATTTCTGATCACCTACTGCATGTGAGAGGGTCTCAGATAAGCAATGCAAAACCACCCATGGTCCTGGCAGGACCTCACAAAGTGGAAGGGAGGAGGGTGCCAGTGGACATGTGCAGGGCCCTTTGGGGCTTACGGAGAGCCTTCACCAATATGATCTCACTCAATCCCTGTACCTGCTCTGTGTAGTAAGTGGGACACGTATTCTCATACCCATTTCATAGATAAGAAAGCCAAGACACAAGCAGGTTAACTGACTCACAGCTGTACAGTTGGGTCAGACAGAGCTGGGACTCAAATTCAGTGCTCTTTTTTTTTTTTTTTTTTTTCAGTGCTCTTTCTGTTACATCAAGTGTATGCAGAAGAGGTACCCAGAGCTCTGGGGGATGCAGAGTTGGGCAGAATGCTTAAGGACTAGGTTCTAAAGTCAGACTGCCTGGCTCCAAAGCCCAGCTGCATCTCCAATGAGCTATATGAACCCTGGGCAAGTTTCTAAACCTCTCTGTGCTTTCAGTCAGTTCAGTTCAGTTGCTCAATCATGTCTGACTCTGCAACCCCATGGACTGCAGGACGCCAGGCCTCCCTGTCCATCACCAACTCCCGGAGTTTATTCAAACTCATGCCCATCGAGTCGGTGATGACATCCAACCATCTCATCCTCTGTCGTCCCCTTTTCCTCCTGCCCCCAATCCCTCCCAGCATCAGGGTCTTTTCCAATGAGACAGCTCTTCGCATGAGGTGGCCAAAGTATTAGAGTTTCAGCTTCAGCATCAGTCCTTCCAATGAACACCCAGGACTGATCTCCTTTAGGATGGACTGGTTGGATCTCCTTGCAGTCCAAGCGACTCTCAAGAGTCTTCTCCAACACCATAGTTCAAAAGCATCAATTTTTTTTGACACTCAGCTTTCTTCACAGTCCAACTCTCACATCCATATGTGACCACTGGAAAAATCATAGCCTTGACTAGACGGACTTTGTTGGCAAAGTAATGTCTCTGCTCTGTGCTTTAGCTGCTTGTGAAATGGTCAGAATGATGCCGGCCTTGTAGGGTTTGTTATTGGCTGCACTGGGGCTTCGTTGCTGTGCTCAGTCTTTGTCTAGTTCTGGCGGCAGTGGCGGGGCGGGGGGAGGAGGGGCGGCGGGCTACTCTCTAGTTGCAGCAAGTGGGCTTC
The DNA here is from genome assembly GCA_006410635.1 of Cephalophus harveyi. NCBI lineage: Eukaryota > Metazoa > Chordata > Mammalia > Artiodactyla > Bovidae > Cephalophus > Cephalophus harveyi. The sequence continues at coordinate 23,694 of SJYT01034640.1, forward strand.
TCACTGTGGTGGCTTGTCTTGTTGCAGAGCACAGGCTCTAGGTGCATAGACTTCAGTAGTTGAGGCGTGCGGGCTCAGCTGCTCATCAGCATGTGAAATCTTCCTGGATCAGAGACTGAATCCATGTCCCCTACATTGGCAGGAGGATCCCTAACCACTGGACCACGGGAAGTCCTCACAGGGCTTCCTGACATTCATTTATGATACTGCATGTCAAGTGCTCAGCCTAAAGTAAGCACTCGCTGAGTGATTGTACAGCTACTATTGTACTCAGGTGAGTGACACAGGGAAGAGAGTTTGTGCAGAAACAATGAGCCAACCCGGGGGGATGAGCAGAGACCCGGGGCACTGTAAGGACCTCTTTCCTATGTCCAGACTCCCTATAAAAAATCCCCTTGCCTAACCTTTGCTTCCTCTCCTGCATCCCTCTCCCATCCTTCTCTTCTCCCTTTCTTTGTCCCCTCCTGTTTCCCTTTCTCCCCTGCAGGGAGCTCCTTGCTCAGTTCTACCAGGAGCCTTGGGGGCTAAAGACCTTGCTGACACCTTCCCACCCACGCTGTGTGACAGTGGGCCAAGAGCCAGCCTTCCAAACTGCTTTGAAATCCGCTGAGGTGCACTCTCCAGAAATATCAGCTGTTCACCAGGTCTGCTAAAGGATGTGGCCAGAGCATCTGGTGTTTCCTGGGGGGAGAGTCTTCTGTAGGTGAGTGCCTCCCTTCCTTATGTCATTTTTCCTGATCCTCAATCCACATGGTTTCCTTTTTATTAAAAGGAGGAAATGGGAGAGAGGGCGAGGGAAAGGGAAGGGAATAGGGCAGGGAGAGAGAGAGAAATATTATTACAGTCTGCCCTCTGGCTTCACAGAAGGTAATCAGGAAAGAAAGGAGGTTAGTTCTGGGCTCTGTGGTTATCACAGCTATTAGCGGGAGATTATTTGTTCATTAGCCTGTAAAAAGTTGCCAGCTTTGGCCGAGGTAATTAGAGCCTAGGTGGCTGGCCAGGTTGGGGCATGGGGGCGGGGGGTGAGGCTGTCATTTCCAATTCACCAGCTGCTCCATTTGCTGCTGGTCAAAAGGTTCAAGTGAAAAGGTTAATTAAGAATCAGAGGATTTGTTCTCCATGTTAAGTCGTCTATACACAGCACAAAGGTCATATCTATACATGATAAATGCTTTTAAAAACCCAACCAATTCCACATGCATGTATTGACACACGCACCTCCTCTCTGACCTCCACCCGCCAACCTCATCCTCATCTTCCTCATCTTCTCTGGACCAGGTGTCTGCGAGGCTTGGTTCCTCATGGGGGATGGGTAGCAGATGCAGCGTAGGCGCTGCCTTTTTGTATTCACTTGGCAAATGGGGTTCATACCACAACAGAGAGCAGCCCACAGATATGTGGGCTCCTTTCACACTAGCTCTCACACGCTGCTGTGTGTCTCTGGGCAAATCGCCTCCTTTGTCTCAGGGCAGGTTAGGGTAGATCAACAATTGCTAATCGTCATGGCCTCTGCGTATGGGGGGTGGGGGTGGGGAGGAGGCTGTAACAGAGCATCTTGGACAACTCTTTAAACTATCCCCCCATCCTGGGATTCTGATATGTGCCTTCCACCCAATGTGGTCCAAGTTGTTGGTCTTTGTAGTGGGTGCTGTGGGTGTGACCTGATCCCTCCTTCAGGACCAAAGATCTTCACTCTTCCACCTGTTGGAAGTGTTGGCAGATGATGACTGTTAGCTGAATCCTTCTCTGGGACTTGTCCTCAGCCAAAACAGCCATCTCACTCAAGGCCATACCACCTTCCTGATTCCTGAGGGCAGCCAGCATCCAACTACAAGTGTGGGAGTGTAAATATCCATTCCTTTTGCCTCAGGACAGGACAAATCAGTTCATCCCAGCTCCTGAGTTCCACGTAGAACTGAAAGAGAATTTTGTTGAAACTTCAGCCCAGTTCAGCTCCTCTCTGTGCCCAATCCCACTTCCTTCACTCTCTTTCCCAGCCCTCATATGCCACTTGTTGATGCCAAAGGCACCCTTGGTAGATTTCCTGCCTGTAAATCTCCATTTCAGAGACTGTTTCCCAGGTAACCTAATGTAAGACAATACAGTTCAAAACAAAATTGAGGTTCACCAGATTTGATGAGCACCAGAGCATTGGAGAAGGAAATGGCAACCCACTCCAGTATTCTTGCCTGGAGAATCCCAGGGACGGGGGAGCCTGGTGGGCTGCCATCTATGGGGTCGCACAGAGTCGGACATGACTGAAGCGACTTAGCAGCAGCAGCAGCAGCAGCAGCAGCAAGGCCATCCATCCGTTCATTCAGCAAACCAGTGTCTGGCACCCAGGATAACTTTAGTCCTAGAAGTCTTCCTGAATGAGGAAGGGTTCCAAGTGGGCCTGAAGGGCAGGCAGAATGTGAAAGGAGGAAGAGAAGCAATAAATTTAATGGAATTATTGTGTGTTGTGCTGGTTGTTATTGTTTTATCTCAGCCCATGGAGCATTTACCACAATGGAGATACAGTAAGCAAGTGGATTTTTGAAATTATCATGGGGCTTCCCAGGTGGCTCAGTGGTAAAGAATCCACCTGCAATGCAGGAGACGTGGGTTTGATCCCTGGATCAGGAAGATCCCCTGGAGGAGAAAATGACAACCGGCTCCAAAAATCTTGTCTGTGAAATTCCGTGGATAGAGGAGCCTGGCGGGGCTACAGTCCACGGAGTCTCAGAGTCGAACACGACCTAGTGATTGAGCACCAAACTTACTAATTCCAGGTCTCGAGTCATACTGTCTGACCTCTAATGGGTGTGAATTATTGCCCACTGAAAATTCTATCTTGTTCCTCCCATGTGCTGTGTCCCATTGGCACTCCCTCTTTAAAAAATGGTGACCCACCTCTACTGCACAGTCAGTATCAGAAAGCCAGAGGAAATTCCCAGTCCCATAGTATTATTAGCAACCTTTATCTTGAACCTACCACCTCTTTTCACTTTGAATCTTCTCTGAATTGTCCCTGCAGGTTTCAGTGGCTGCTGTTGCCTGTCCCCCATCCAGGGCTTTGCAGACTCTCATGACTGAGTTTGCCTTCCATATCTTCAGCCTTTGACTCTGTCCTCATTTGCAGTCCAGACACATTCTTCATCTCATCTGTCTCCTGCCAAGTCAAGGGTCTCCCCAGCTCAGACCAGTCCAGGCTCTATTCCAGTATCACCCCAAGTGGCCAGGTATCCTGCTAGCCTATAACCCCATGACTATAGCCCATGCTCAGCATTACTGGCAAGGGTAGCTGCAGCTCTTAGGGCTGCTTGGGGACTGTGGCTCTGGCTAGGGCACAAGATTCAGGTGGGCTTCTCATTCTCTTTTATTTTTTTTTCATCTTTTTTAGTCTTCCAGGGACTTCTTCATTTTCTTTTTTTCTCCAAGCTGCTTTTGTTTGTTTGTTTGTTTGTTCTTGGCTGTGCTGGGTCTTCATTGGTCTGCGGGTTTTTCTCTAGTTGTGGCAAGTGGGGACTACTCTCTAGTTGCGGTGCATGGGCTTCTCATTGCAGTCGTTTCTCTTGTTGCTGAGCATGGGCTCTAGGGTTCAAGGGCTTCAGTAGTTGCAGTTCCCAGGCTCTAGAGCACAGGCTCAATAGTTGTGGCACATGGGCTTACTTGCTCCTCAACATGTGTGATCATCCTGGATCAGGATCAAACCTGTTATCTCCTGCATTGACAGGCAGATTCTTTACCACTGAGCCACCAGGGAAGCCCAGTCTTCTCATTCTAAACACAGCAAGAAATGTGAAATCGTTTCCTTTCCAGGATCCTTCTCCCACCAGATCTTCTCCCATCTGATACGGTGTGGCTTCTGGTTCCTAATGCAGTCCCCCCAGGAGGAAGGTAGGTTTGAGTGGAGCTGAGCCCTCAGTAAGGCAGTTGGAAGCTTTGTCTCAAAGGAAATCTGAAGGGAGACAGGAGACACAGGAAAGGGCCCAGGAGGAGGAGGAAGAGGGGGAGAGGTTCTGTCCTTGGTGCTGAACAACAGTCCCAGGAATAATTAGCTGCTGAGCTTCTATTCATGGTTCAGCACGGTTCAGCTGTGCACTGTGAAGAACCCAAAGGACACAGGGAACCTGGTTCTTGCCATAAAGTGTCTTTTAATCAAATGGGAGATAATAAAACACCCATGTGAGGACACGTAGGAATAATCCTAAACAGTTCGTATAATGATGGGTCTCAGAAAACTGCACAGGAGGAAAGGGTTTGGGCTGCCTTGATAAAAGGGTCCCCGAGACAAGCCCCGTTTTAAGATCTATGCCCTTTAAGGAAAAAAAAAAAAACCACTTTATAATGAAAACTTTTTTTCTTTAATCACCATATCTTTCCCTAGACTATTTAAAGCCTAAAGGTCTTGCATAAAAACCAATTAACCTAACTGCAGCAGTGCAGTTTAAATTTAAGTGCAAATGCCATGTTTGAAATGTAAGCACATGATCGGTTTTTCACTTGTGTCTTTAAAAAGGATTGGTGAGAATTTTGGTCTGAGTGCCCAGCCCCAGACTGTACGGCCATGGTCTCAACTTTTACTTGTCATAGTCACACCCAACTGCCCCCCCCAGCAGGGGTTCCAGAAGGTCACTGCTGAGAAGGTGCTGTCCCTCCTCAGTCCCTCCTCTGCCCTCTGCATTCTCAGGACCTGGGTCTGTTGGGACCATGCCCACCCCTCCTTCTCTGCTCTCAGCATGTGTCGTCTTTGCCTTGAATGGGGAGGGGATGCAATTGGGACTCTCTCTTTAACTAGAGGTCTCTCTGCCTTCCCCATTCATTTGCAGGAGGGATAAGAGGAGGCAATTTGCCTGTGCCTTCATCTGTATCTTTGTGAAGGTCTTCTACCCACAGAGGAAAGGAATTGTTTTAGCTCTATCACTGGAATTGGAAGCTCCAATACTTTGGCCACCAGATGCGAAGAGCTGACTCATTGAAAATGACCCTGAATCTGGGAAAGACTGAGGGCAGGAGGAGAAGCGGGAGACAGAGGATAAGATGATTGGATGGCATCACTGACTCAATGGACATAAGTTTGAACGAACTCTGGAAGATAATGAAGGGAAGCCTGGTGTGCTTTAGTCCATTGGGTCGCAAAGAGTCAGAAACGAGTTAGTGATTAAACAACAATAATCATGGGGATTAGAAAGGTTAATATTTTATCACACCAATACACTGATCCCTGACTAACTTGCTACATGAGGAGGAGGTCTCATTATTGGTCTCAGTTTCTCATTTAAACTAGAATTGACTGGATGGTTGAGCATAGTTCCTGCTGATTTATCCTCATAGTCTCTGAGTCAAAAATTTTGGTTAGGTCCTTACTCACCTTGGACATATATGGACCCCATTCATCCACCTCACTCCCTGGTCTTAACTTCCTGAGAGAAAATACTCAGGAAATGCTCCATCCATGAGCATACTTTATTCTCACATGGGACTGTTGCTTTCAATTTTGTTTGGTTTCCTACCAGTGGAACTGGGTTAGACAATGTGGACTGTAAAGGAACCCTACAACCATCTCTTTCCTGAAAACTTAACCAGAGCCAGCTTCACCAGCAAGAGCCTCCTTTAATTTATATTAACTCTCGAGAGAAAAGGTGGGACCAGCCCCAAAACCTTACTATCTTGGAAGGAGAAAAGAGAGAAGAAAGAATAGATTTTTCACTCCTCCAGACAAAGGTTTCACACTTAAGCCTTCAAGAAGGGCCTGAGTGATACCAAGAGGAGGCTGGTACAGGTGGGATAAGACATAAACCGTGATTCTGTGTGTGATAAGGATTCCCCAGGAAGGCTTCTTCATAAGTGCTTTCAGAAGCAGCACTGAATCAAAATTTGCCGAGAGATGGGGATACTCATACATTGTCAAGACAGAAGATCTTTTTTTTTTACAATGTATCTCAACTTGGGAAGTCGAATGTGTTTGGGGGACAGGAGAGCTGAGTGGGCTCCAGAGGGCCCCAGTGAAGGGTGGGGTTTTTGTCCTGAGATTCCCGAATTTGCCAAGACTTTGGGACTCAGATATAAGTTGATGTGAGTGTGTGAATATATACGGAGGAGACCATGGAGAGGGAATTTATTTGGGCCATTATGGTTTGATCCAAACTAGTCCTAATTTGGTCGAGTATTAATTCAGTGTTTATTAGTAATTGGTAATTAGCTTCAGCTCAGCCCAGGCCCCAGGGACTGGATGTCAGGTTGTGTAATTGCTTTCCTGCTGGGAGGTAGGAGAATGGGACTTCAGTGTTTGGTAAATATCGGGTTGGGGAAAAGAAATGGAATTTTTTCTCTTCAGTCCATCAATTTTGTTATTCTCAGTTGCTGTCCTTGTGGATCCTGCATCCCCTAGACTTCCCTGAAAACTCTGTCACATTTGGTGTGTCTGGGGACAGAAGAAATGCTGGGAGGAGTAGCCAGGGGAGAGTCTAGCCCTTCACAGAGGGAAAGTGAAAGTCTCTCAGTCATGTCCGACTCTTTCTGACCCCATGGACTATACAGCCCACAGAATTCTCCAGGCCAGAATACTGAAGTGGGTAGCTCTTTCCCTCTCTAGGGGATCTTCCTAACCCAGGGATCAAACCCAGGTCCCCTGCCTTGCAGGCAGATTCTTTACCAGTTGAGCTACCAGGGAAGCCCTCACAGAGGAAAGCCAACCATGCAGATCCAACCCTCCTTCATTTCTTGCCTCCAGTCCAATTTCTACGCTACTTTCCAGATGTTACACTGCCTTCAGCAGAAATCCAAGAGTCTTCCCTTTCGGGGGCTCCAGCAGCTTCCTTGCTAGGTCTCCTTCTTGCTCCCTCCCCAGAAGCATCAGCACTGGAGCCAAAGCTAGGTCTCCCCACTCTCTGCCCCCATCAACCCCAAGTGCACTGAGAACCAGTCTTGGGAATGGCAGGAAGGGTGGGGAAAGTGTGTTGAATTTGTTGACATGAGTGAGTCACTCTGAGTGGGAGCAGATGAGAAAGAGACTATGACTCAGTGAAGGGAATACAATGTGGGTGAAGGCAAGGAGTTTGCACCTCCTTACCTGCTCAAGGAAGTATGGAAACTAGGGATCTTGGAGTGGGGACAGCTGGTGTCCACAATGATGTTGTTGGGTGTTGTCCTGATGATCTGGCATTCTCAGGTCTCTCTTTGGGTGGCCCGGGTATATGCCGTTGTCTTCCTGATCTTGTCCCAGCTGCATTCTTTGCTGCTTTTCTGTGTATCTTGTCTTCTCTCTTTGCATGTGTACATGCTAAGTCACTTCAGTCATGTCCAACTCTGTTCGACCCTATTGACTGTAGCCTGCCAAGCTCCTCTGTCCATGGGATTCTCCAGGCAAGAATACTGGAGTGGATTGCCATGATCCTCCAGGGGATCGTCCCAACCCAGGGATTGAACCTGCATCTCTTATATCTCCTGGCATTGGCAGGCAGATTCTTTACTGCTAGAGTTACCTGGGAAGCCCTTCTATCCTGTTTAGGCCACTATTATTTGGGGTTTCTTGTAGGAACCCACCAAGTTCGATCCTAATTGATACATTGCCTAAAAAACACATAATCCAACACAGGTGAAAGTGCCCAGCATAGTAAGTCCCATATGACAGCATTTCAGTCAATTTCTTTTCTCTCCTAACCTGTGACAGCGCTGATATCATAGTCTTATACAGCCTTTATACTGTTAATCAACTATGTATAGGTACATGTAACCCCAACTGTCTAAATATAGCTCCTATTATATAGTGCTTTTCAAAGTTATTTTCCTCCTGAGCCTCTTTATCCTGCAAATAATATATTATCTTTAATGTATCGCACAGTTTTGGTTCTGCAGGCTGTTAGTGGACCGGATCAGGTACTCACCCAGGTCTGCTCTCTCCAGGCCCACCGCTGTTCCTCCTACCTCACCCACTGCAACTAGGATGAGCTTCTTCATTCATTGTCATATTTTTCCCAAGGCCAAGAATGTGAACATTCTTTGGTAGGCAGGCATGCTCATAGTAGGTGTTCAATAAATATTATATGAAGGGCCAAGAAGTGCCACAACTACTAAAGCCCTCAATCCCTGGAGCCTGTGCTCAGCAGCAAGAGAAGACAATGTATCTCAACTTGGGAAGTCGAATGTGTTTGGGGGACAGGAGAGCTGAGTGGGCTCCAGAGGGCCCCAGTGAAGGGTGGGGTTTTTGTCCTGAGATTCCCAAATTTGCCAAGACTTTGGGACTCAGATATAAGTTGATGTGAGTGTGTGAATATATACGGAGGAGACCATGGAGAGGGAATTTATTTGGGCCATTATGGTTTGATCCAAACTAGTCCTAATTTGGTCGAGTATTAATTCAGTGTTTATTAGTAATTGGTAATTAGCTTCAGCTCAGCCCAGGCCCCAGGGACTGGATGTCAGGTTGTGTAATTGCTTTCCTGCTGGGAGGTAGGAGAATGGGACTTCAGTGTTTGGTAAATATCGGGTTGGGGAAAAGAAATGGAATTTTTTCTCTTCAGTCCATCAATTTTGTTATTCTCAGTTGCTGTCCTTGTGGATCCTGCATCCCCTAGACTTCCCTGAAAACTCTGTCACATTTGGTGTGTCTGGGGACAGAAGAAATGCTGGGAGGAGTAGCCAGGGGAGAGTCTAGCCCTTCACAGAGGGAAAGTGAAAGTCTCTCAGTCATGTCCGACTCTTTCTGACCCCATGGACTATACAGCCCACAGAATTCTCCAGGCCAGAATACTGAAGTGGGTAGCTCTTTCCCTCTCTAGGGGATCTTCCTAACCCAGGGATCAAACCCAGGTCCCCTGCCTTGCAGGCAGATTCTTTACCAGTTGAGCTACCAGGGAAGCCCTCACAGAGGAAAGCCAACCATGCAGATCCAACCCTCCTTCATTTCTTGCCTCCAGTCCAATTTCTACGCTACTTTCCAGATGTTACACTGCCTTCAGCAGAAATCCAAGAGTCTTCCCTTTCGGGGGCTCCAGCAGCTTCCTTGCTAGGTCTCCTTCTTGCTCCCTCCCCAGAAGCATCAGCACTGGAGCCAAAGCTAGGTCTCCCCACTCTCTGCCCCCATCAACCCCAAGTGCACTGAGAACCAGTCTTGGGAATGGCAGGAAGGGTGGGGAAAGTGTGTTGAATTTGTTGACATGAGTGAGTCACTCTGAGTGGGAGCAGATGAGAAAGAGACTATGACTCAGTGAAGGGAATACAATGTGGGTGAAGGCAAGGGGTTTGCACCTCCTTACCTGCTCAAGGAAGTATGGAAACTAGGGATCTTGGAGTGGGGACAGCTGGTGTCCACAATGATGTTGTTGGGTGTTGTCCTGATGATCTGGCATTCTCAGGTCTCTCTTTGGGTGGCCCGGGTATATGCCGTTGTCTTCCTGATCTTGTCCCAGCTGCATTCTTTGCTGCTTTTCTGTGTATCTTGTCTTCTCTCTTTGCATGTGTACATGCTAAGTCACTTCAGTCATGTCCAACTCTGTTCGACCCTATTGACTGTAGCCTGCCAAGCTCCTCTGTCCATGGGATTCTCCAGGCAAGAATACTGGAGTGGATTGCCATGATCCTCCAGGGGATCGTCCCAACCCAGGGATTGAACCTGCATCTCTTATATCTCCTGGCATTGGCAGGCAGATTCTTTACTGCTAGAGTTACCTGGGAAGCCCTTCTATCCTGTTTAGGCCACTATTATTTGGGGTTTCTTGTAGGAACCCACCAAGTTCGATCCTAATTGATACATTGCCTAAAAAACACATAATCCAACACAGGTGAAAGTGCCCAGCATAGTAAGTCCCATATGACAGCATTTCAGTCAATTTCTTTTCTCTCCTAACCTGTGACAGCGCTGATATCATAGTCTTATACAGCCTTTATACTGTTAATCAACTATGTATAGGTACATGTAACCCCAACTGTCTAAATATAGCTCCTATTATATAGTGCTTTTCAAAGTTATTTTCCTCCTGAGCCTCTTTATCCTGCAAATAATATATTATCTTTAATGTATCGCACAGTTTTGGTTCTGCAGGCTGTTAGTGGACCGGATCAGGTACTCACCCAGGTCTGCTCTCTCCAGGCCCACCGCTGTTCCTCCTACCTCACCCACTGCAACTAGGATGAGCTTCTTCATTCATTGTCATATTTTTCCCAAGGCCAAGAATGTGAACATTCTTTGGTAGGCAGGCATGCTCATAGTAGGTGTTCAATAAATATTATATGAAGGGCCAAGAAGTGCCACAACTACTAAAGCCCTCAATCCCTGGAGCCTGTGCTCAGCAGCAAGAGAAGAAGCCACTGCAATGAGAAGCCCAAGCGCCGCAACTAGAGGGTAGCCCTGCTCTCTGCAACCAGAGAAAAGCCCGAGCAGTGATGAAGACCCAGCACAGCCGAAAAATAAAGAAAGAAATAATTAAAAAAAAATAAATCAGTTGAATTAATGAAGACAATTCTGAGTGCTGTTATGAGAAGTTATACGTCCAGCAATGAGTTATCTACTGTAGTGGATGAAGTGGACAAGGTCTCAGAGTGGCATTTGGGAGAGCTGGGTTTGAGCCCCCACCCTGTCCTTCCCAGCAGTAAGGAGGAGATAAGGTAGACCCCTGGGTTTCCTGGGTGGCTCAGCAGTAGAGAATCCACCTGCAGTGCAGCAGCTTCAGGAAACATGGGTTCAATCCCCGGGTCGGGAAGATCTCCTGGAGGACGGCATGGCTGCCCACTCCAGTATTCTTGCCTGGAGAATCCCATGGACAGAGGAGCCTGGCGGGCTACAGTTCATGGGCTCGTAAAGAATCAGACACGACTGAAGAGACTCAGCACACACAAGGTAGTCCTCCACATCCCTCCGAGTAGCCATGAAACTCAGGCCAGCTGATGGAAGTAAAAGTCAATTATAAAGAGCTGCCTCTCGTGGTCCCTCTCATCTGGTGTTAACTTTTTATGTGGGGCTGAATGGTGGTGTGGTCAGGTGAGGTTGGTGTAATCAGAGATTCTTGGAGGAAGTGAGGGTTGATCTGGGCTCTAAATGTACAGGGGACAACAACAGCAAAGGTCCAAAGAAACAAGGCGTTTGCAGTGGGAGACAAGCAGGGCCTCTGTGGAGATCATTTCTGATGTTAATTCAAGACTCAGGGCACCGGGGGAGCTTCTGCCTGCCGGGGCCACAGCTTTACAGACCAGTTGCCCTAGCTGAGCTGTGTTCTGTTCAAAGCATGCTTGTTACAAGGAACCGTGACCCACCAACTACCTGGGTATCTTGCTGTTTTGTCAAAGAAAACAGGCAGTCTCTAAGTCTCTGCTCTCCCAGTGCCCGGGGCCGGGGTTCAGTCCTTCGTCGGGGAACTAGAGCCCACGTTCTGCAACTAAAGATTACATGTCACAATGAAGATGGAAGATCCTGTGTGTGCAACTAACACCCAGTGCAATCAAATAAGTAGATACAAATAAATATTTTTAAAAAAGAAAAACAAAATCAGGCAGCCTCAGGGTAGCAGAGATGGGCCTCAGAGGCTGAGCTGAAAGGCAGGGACTCCAGCTTTCTTCAGGCCTTAGTGGACTGCCCGCTTTGCACAGAGCTATTTTAACTGCTTCTGCCTTCTCTCTCTGTCACAGTTTTTTGGTTTCAATCCTCACTATAGTTTATGTGTCTCCATGATGTTCTCAAGAGAGAGCATTTCTGGTGACCTTGAGTCAGCCTATGGACGAAGCAGCCGCTTGTCCACCCCTCATCCAAGTGCCTGTGGCCTGTAGGGGGGACAAAGTCACATGGCGCATGGCAGAGGGTATATGGCTTTTTCCATTTAATGTCAAGGGGCAGGAATCTAGAAAGGCAGTCAGGTACAGAACATCAAATGATTGGGGTTGAGGACAAGTCCTCAATACCATTTTGCAAAGATTTCCATGATCTTTAGTTGTGGATTCTGGGAAAAGGAAACAGAGAAGTTCCCACAGTGACCCTGCCTGAACTTTGAGACTACCTTCATTATCCCTTCGCTCACTCACTCTCTAATGCCCACCTCTGGCCATGCTGTCTCGCCTGGCTCTTCTCCACTGACTGAAATCCACCCATCCTTCAAAGCTCAGCTCTGCCCCACCTCCTGCCAGAATACTTCTTTAGTCACTCCATCCCCTGACCGCCCTCTCCTGGATGACCCTGAGGGCAGGAAAGGGATGGGTGATGGTCCCCATTTTGCAGGTGGGAAGAGTGAGACCTGAAGTGGCTGCGTGGGTGGGAAGAGAATGACAAAGCAGAAAAGGAACTGGGTAGGAGTTTGGGTCCTAACTCGCTGTGTGTTTTGTCCAAACCTTTTACCTTGTCTGGGTTTCTTCACTCAGTGGTGGAGACTGAACCAGATCAACGACTTTCAGTCTGTTGTTTTCCACCCATGAGCACGCATGCTTGCCTCTCCCTCTGGTTCCTCCAGGATTACTCCTGGGCCTGTAGTAATGTAAACCCTCATCCCCTTCCCCCAGAGCTCATCAGAACGATGACCAAAAATGGCATTGCAGGGTTACCCTTGCGTCTGACCTAATTTACATCACAAAATTCAAAGCTTTTGCACATGATATTTAGGAATGATTTACCCAGCACTGAGTCACTGTCTTGAGAAACTCCAGGCTTCCCAGGTCTCTCCACTCAGGGGCTAAGAGGCCCGAATTCTGGGCTTTCTGATGTGCCTGAGCATTAGCTCACTCAGGGAGAGGCAAGGCTGGGCCAGGGCTGGGTGTCCAGCGTGCATGCCCTTCACCGACCAGGGGCTGCTGCGTCCCACCTTGCCACCTCCCCCTGCATGAACACCAGACCGTGGCCAGTGGCAGGGAAAGTGGGTCAAACGTCCAGATTCCTCCGCCAGGCTCGAGTAGATCGAGCTCATCGTGCTCCCTGGAGCTCTGAGCTGCCTTTTCCCATGTCTCTGGGTCCCTTTCTCTGGTCTCCAGTGATTACTGCCAGGCAGGGAGCCTGATTTACCAAGCCTTGTGCAAGTCGAGAGATGCTAATAGATCCCCTGGGAATGACAGGCTGGGGCGACGGCTGGCACGGAGAAGGCAGGCGGCATGGCAGCTCCCGTCCTGAGGCTGAGCCCAGCGGGCCGTGCCGGCTCCAACACTGCCGAGACACCCTGATCGAGGTCATTCCTGCCTCTGTGTGAACAAGCCAAGCTCAAGGGCATTGCTGGCGTGCCCCGTGGGGGCCTCTAGGCAGCACAGAGGGGCCTCCCTGGAGAACCCAGGTGGAAAATCTTTCTTGCCCTGGGCTCAATCCAGCCCTGAATTCAGAGCCTGAATGTGGCGGCTGCAAGTGCAGGGTACTCCATTCCCATGGAGCTTAAAGCCCCGGGAAGAAGGAAGAAAATTACTCTTATTAGGACCTGGTGGGTAAAGGCGACTCCTTCAAGCACCGTCTCATTCCTACCTGGCTTCCCAACATCCCCGAACTGCAAGCAGTACTAGTATATTTATAGGGACATTGCCTACAACCCAGAGATGCCAAGCAACTGGCCCAGAGCAACACAGATGGCCAGGAATTCTGCGAGACCCATCGCCCAAACCGGATGAGAAAAGCCAGGAATGGGAGTTTAGGGTGGATGAAATGGAGCCTGTTTCTTCCTTCCCTTGTCCTGTGAAGGGCTGAAGACCCTGTTCCTGCACCAGCCCCCACGTGCCTCTCCTGAGACCCCAGCCAGGGCAATATCTTTTCTGTTCAAGAAGGAATAGAATCCTCATCTCCTGCCAGCAGAAATCCATAATTTATGAACTACTGCTCCAGCCAGAGCAGAGAGCGATTTTTTAAATGCTCCTGAAGATACAATATTAACAAGTCTTCTAGAGGGTGAAAATATTTGAATTGGGGGAAATGAATGTTTTACGAGTTGGCGGGGTGGCGGGGAGCAGTCTCCTGAGATGGGCATGTGGCAAGGCAGGAGGCAGTGTTGGACTGGGGCTGACTGAGCTGTCCTGGGGCTCCAGACCTGAAGCTATAATTCAAAGGGCAGAGCAGGTTCAGAATGGGCTCAGCAAAGGACTCCAAACCGCCTTCATCCCTGATGCTTGTTAGGTGAAGGCTACGCATGTCCAGGTCTAAAGCTGCTGTGAATTTGAAATTTTTAATTTAATATTTATTCATTTGGCTACACCTCGCAGCTTGTGGGGTCTTAGTTCCCTGACCAGGGATCAAACCTGCATCCCTTGCCTTGGAAGCATGGATTCTTAACTCCTGGACAGCCAGGGAAGTCCCTCTACTGTGCTTTTTAAATTCTGGCCTCTTGGGACCTGCTCCCCTGGAATGGTCCTCCCAGCCTTCCCACTAGTCGTTCAGTCGTGTCCAACTCTTTGTGACCCCATGGACTGTAGCCCTCCAGGCTCCGCTGTCCGTGGAATTCTCCAGGCAAGAATACTGGAGTGGGTAACCATTCCCTTCTCCACAGGATCTTCCCGACCCAGAGATCAAACCTGGGTCTCCTGCATTGCAGGCAGATTCTTTACCATCTGAGCCACCAGGGAAGCCCTGGTGTGGGATGGAAGACGGTGTGATGTTCAATAGGTGTTATCTCCCCAAGTCAATGTGCAGCTGACCACTCTCTGCCACACTGACCGTGGCTTTGCCGATGGAATGTCGCTCATTCACATCCAGGCAGAGGTCTCAAATGTGCTTGCTTGGATGACTTGGCCTTCTCGGCTTCAGCCTTGCACCCTGAGAAGAGCACGCCTCCTGAAGCCACTGCTCCTTCAACCCAGGTCCTGGGATGAGAAACAGTTGAGGCAGAGCTGAGCCCATCACAGCCAGGAGCAGCCACCACGGCTGGGCTGCTGACTCAGGAGCTCATAGGGGTTTTTTTGGTTTGTTTTAAAATTTTATTAATTTCTGGCTGCGCTGGGTCTTTGTTGCTGCGTGCAGGGGCTACTCTTCACTGGGGTGCACACGCTTCTCATTGCGGCGGCTCCTCTTGTTGCGGAGCACGGGCTGCAGGGCATGTAGGCTTCAGTATTTGCGGCTTGTGGGCTCCAGCGCACAGGCTCAGTAGTTGTGGCACAAGGGCTTAGCTGCCCCTTGGGCAGGTGGAATCTTCGCAGACTAGGGCTGGAACTCGTGTGCTCTGCACTGGCAGGCGGATTCTTAACCACTGGACCACCGGGCAGTTTGTGAGCTCATTGTTATAAGACACTGAGAGCTGGGGGTGGTTTGTCACAGAATCAGCATCGTCACAGAAAAGTGAATACACCCTCTCCGCCCCTCTGTCTCCACCCTTGTTGGAGAAACATCTCCTTGCCTATTTGCCCGGCATCCCCACCCCTGGTTGTCAGATGCATTCCTTTTGAAGAGTACTCACTTTCCTTTCAGACGTGCTCCCAGCAAAGAGAGTAAAGCAAACTTCCCAACTTTTTCCATGATGAAAACCCTTTCACAGCATCAACCCCTGTCTCAGCCGGCATCCGCCCCCCGCCCCAGGTTCAATGGTTGTATATTGGTAGCCATCGATTGGGACCAGGTGGCTATGAGGGACATGGTGCTTAAAAAGCAACCATGAATTCGTTACCCTTTAGGACTGACTCTTTTAATCCAATGTAACAGCAGTTTATGAACATTTGAAAAGCAATCAAACAGAAAACGTGTAGTATTTATTCTGTCATTGTGTGATACACTAGAGATTCATGGCTTCCTTGCAGTCTGAGACTCTGAGGTACCGGGTAAAGAAGGTGAATTTTGTTGTAACAGAGACTACTCACCAGCAAGCCACTTAAACTCTCTAGATCTCGGTTTTCTCTTCTGGAAAATGGTGATACACGTACTTGTGCTGTGGTGTTTTCATAAGGATGAAGTTTATGAAAATAGTGGCAAAGCACTTAGCAGACATGGGAAGTGCTTGGCTAAATTTCTCCTTTGTTCTGTTCTGTCTTGCTGCTTATTTAGCCCTAATTTAGCCCTGTGACCTTGGGCGAGACTTAGAGCTGGCTCTTGGCTTCAGTTTTCTCACCTGCAGAATGGGAGCACATACTTATCTCAGAGTATTGTTTCGGAAATTATCCAGAGTTCTGGATTTGAATGAACCTGGACCACAGTAGGTACTAAAATAGTTTTCTCCTCTCTTCTTTTCTTCTTTTTCGCTGTGCCTTGTGGCACCTTAATTCCCCAACCAGGAATAGAACCAGTGCCCCCTACCTTGGGAGCACAGAGTCTTAATCACTGGACTGCCAGAGAACTCTCCCCTTTCTTTCTTCTTTGCCATCCCCATGTAACATTTCTTCATGACTGTGTGCAAGTCACACCTTCTCCAATCAGCTTTCCAAAGACCCCTCCCACCCCAGCTCTGCTCCTAACCCTCCTTTAGGAAAAAGCTCTCCTCTAGGAATGCATTCCTCACAAGCTAAAGACCCGACAGCTGATGTCAATACAGAGAAGCCCTAACCGTAAATTGATTTAAGATCCTGTTTATACGCCTTCACCATGATCACGTGCTCCTTTGAGCTGCAGTCCTGCACCTTAATTAAAGCAATTAGTGCTCAGCAGTGAGTGACAGCCTGGTTTCTCAGACCTCTGCCAGTTTCACACTTGCCTGCGCTCCCCGAGGCCAGGCTGGGTCAGCCTGTCTACACCTGGTGTTTATAACATGGCCAGGCTCTCACTTAAGTTACTCAATCACTCTTCAAAAGGCAACTGGAAACAGAATCTCCCACCAGGCAGGAATAAAACAAGGCAGAAGGAGTGCTTTGTTGAAGTAAGGACCATGAGATTTTTATTTTTTTATTTTTAGCACAGATCTCATATTTTCACCTTAGGAACTGGGCCACAGTGACCTACGTCAGCCTCCTAGGGGCTTGGACATGCTCTCCGCTCCCACATGCCCTCACCTGCATCCTCTCGTCCTG
This sequence comes from Cephalophus harveyi, assembly GCA_006410635.1. Taxonomy (NCBI): domain Eukaryota; kingdom Metazoa; phylum Chordata; class Mammalia; order Artiodactyla; family Bovidae; genus Cephalophus; species Cephalophus harveyi. The sequence continues at coordinate 40,551 of SJYT01034640.1, forward strand.
GACTTTTCTCTCTGTTCTGAGGACAGCAGCAGGATATTAATATTACTAATAGCTAGGACTGGCTAAGCGTTCATTTGTGCCAGGCATGGTACTGAAATGTAAGTGTGGTAGATTAAAAATTCCATTTCTGAGCTTGAGTCCCAACTCTGCTGTGTGACCTTGGGCAAGTTACTTAACCTTTCTGAGTCTCAGTTTTCTCATCAGTAAAATGGGGCAGCCGTAGCACCGGCTTTTAGGGCTGTGGTGAGTACAGAAGGAGGTAAATGCTTATAGAGTGCTCCATGCAGTGACTGGACCATCAGAAGAGCTCAAGAATTGTCAGATATCATTATACTTTGATGATGAAATCACTTCTCCTAATAACCTAAGAAATAGCTGCATTTATCCCTCTTATACAAATGAGGAAGTAAAGACTCAGGGAAGTTAAGCCACTTGCCCAAAGTCACACAGCAAAGAAGAGGTGTTGAGCCCAGTTCTGTTTGGCTTCAAAGCTCATAGCCCTGGAAAGCCGCTCTGTGTCAATGAAGGAACACATGTTTCCTGGGTGGCCAAGGTGGCACCCCATCTGGAGAGAAGCGGTGGGGCCATGGAAAGATGGAGCTCAGAGCTATACCCCTTGGGTTGACAACCAGCTTCGTGCCTTACTGCCTCTGGGCCTTCAAAAGATCTTGGCATTACTCAGCCCCCGTTTCCTCCTCCGTGTAACAGGTGTGAATGCCTGCCTGTGATAGGCATTGCATGAACACTGCAGGGCACCACGTGGGTGCTCATGAAATGTGAACTCCCCTTTCTGCTCCACGAAGGGTTTTGGGGCTGGAGGTCTCTCCAGTCACACCCCACCCAGGACACCTCCCACTCTGCTGATACCTGGTGCTGGTTCTAAGTGAGCTCAGTTCCCAGGAACTTCTGTGCGGGACCTTCACACAGCACAAGCTCAACTGCGGGTAACGCCCTACCAGCTCTCTGGGTAACCTTGGTGAATTACTGCTGTATGGGACTCAATTTCCCCAACTGTCCCGTAAGTGGCTTGGCATAGATAAGGGCCCCAGTAAGCATGTCTTAGATGGTGGGTCACATCAGAATTATCTAGAAAAATGTTTTAAAATACTAATTCCTGACCCCATCCTTCAGAAGATCTGCTTCAGTAGGCGGAATAGAGGCTGGGGATCTGTATTTTTCTTTTAAAATTAAAAAAAATTTTTTTTTAAGATTAAGAGTTAGTCACTCAGTCATGTCTGACTCCTTGCAACCCCATGGACCATACCTGCAGGCTCCTCTGTCCATGGGATTCTCCAGGCAGGAATACTAGAGTGGGTAACCACTCTCTTCTCCAGGGGATCTTCCAACCCAGGGAACAAACCCGGGTCTCCTGAACTGTAGGCAGATTCTTTACTATCTGATAAAAGGGTATGATTTTTTTCTTTGAAGTACAGTATAATTTTTCCAGTAGTCATGTATGGATGTGAGAGTTGGACCATAAAGAAGGCTGAGCACCAAAGAATTGATGCTTTTGAACTGTAGTTTTGGAGAAGACTCTTGAGAGTCCCTTGGACTGCAAGGAGATCAAACCAGTCAATCCTAAAGGAAATCAGTCCTGAATATTCATTGGAGGGACTGATGCTGAAGCTGAAGCTCCAATACCGGATGTGAAGAGCTGACTCATTAGAAAAGACCCTGATGCTGGGAAAGATTGAAAGCAGGAGAAGAAGGGGACAACAGGTGATTGGATGGCATCACTGACTCAGTGGAGATGAGTTTGTGCAAGCTCTGAGAGATGGTGAAGGACAGGGAAGCCTGGCGTGCTGCAGTCCATGGGGTCGCAAAGAGTCAGACACAACTGAGCAACTGAATGACAACAAATAATAGATTCACAATATTGTATTAGTTTCAGGTATACAGCAAAGCGATTCAGTTATACATCATATGTGTCTTTTTCTTTTTTTTCAGATTCTTTTCCCTTATAGCTTATTCTAAAGTACTGAGTATAGTTCCTGGAAATCTGTATTAAAAAATGTTTATTTATTTGACTGCTCCAAGTCTTAGTTGCAACACATGGGATCTCTGATCTTCACAGGCAGGATCTTTTCAGTGTCGGCACATGGGATCCAGTTCCCTGACCAGGGATGGAAACTGGGCCTCCTGCAATGGAAGCACGGAGTGTTAACCCCTCGACCACCAGGGAAGTCCTATAATCTGTATTTTTAAACATTTCCTCAAGTAATTCTGTTGCTCAGTCAGGCTTGGGAACCATCAGCCTAGTTTCTAAACTCCCTGTGGTTCCAAGTACCGACTGTGCTGTCTCTGTCTGGGTGTTCTCCACCATCTGGGGCTACCCTGCACCCCAGCCTGAGCTGGATAGTGAAGCAAGGGATTAGGACAAGCTGGTTGGAAGGAGGAATGACTTCCCATGTCAAACAGGAATCTTGCCATGTGCCTTGGGGCAATCACAAGCTTGCTGGGAACTGTTCCCGCTTTTACTGGGATGAGGTACTTATCTTCATCCCATGGTAAGGGAAGATTCATGCCAAAGTGGTTAGATTCCCTTTCCGATTTCTCCTCAGACAATCCCACCCCAGACACATCTACCAAGGAACGTCACCTGTCCAGGCCTTGACTTTACCCACGCTTTGAAACAGCTGGGCATTTGGAATTTGCTAGGGCTGGCGGTGGGGAGGGGCAGCTAGACATCTTCATTAGTTTTCCAAGGGGTGTGGTTTCCTGCAGCTGCTATGGGGGTGGCGGTGGGGGTCTCACAGGAAATGTGTGCTCTTTTTTTTTTTTTTTTTAAGAGTGATGGACATGGACCATGAGAGTGGCCTTTTATTTTTAAGAAATTTTGGCTGTGCTGTGTGGCATGAGGGGGCGTGAGGGGTCCTAGTTCCCTGATCAGGAATTGAACTCATACCTCCTGCATGGGGAGCATGGAGTCCTGACCACTGGACCAGCAGGGAAGTCCCAGAGTGACCTTTGAAACAAGAACAACACAAGATGATCAAGAAATAAGGGTCAACCATAACAGGAAAGCTATTAGACTGTATAAAAAACCTGTGTTTTATTTGTTAATCAGAACAAAAATCCAAAACTTACAAAAAGGATCTCCTGTAAAAGAAAAAAAAAAGTGCTCCTTTCACTTCACATCCACAGGTCCACCCCAGAGGCAACCACCACTCCACTTTCTTACAGAACCTTCCAGAGACAATCTAGGCCAGTCAGTGCAGGTAGGGGGAAGATAGCTCATGTTCTTCCATAAAAGGTAACATACTGTACATATTCTTCTGCCCCTTGATTTTTCCAGTTTTCCAGATCGGCAGAGTAATCACATTTAAAATAAATAAATAAATAATGGTACTATATATATTTGTGTATTATTTACTTGGCTGTGTTGGGTCTTAGTTAGTAGTACATGAAATCTTTGTTGCATCTTGCAGTATGTGGATTCCAGAATGCTCCAGCATGTGGGATCTTAGATCTGTTAGCAGGGATCAAACTTGAGTTCCCTGCATTGCAGGGTGGATTCTTAACTGCTGGACCACAGGGAAGTCCTCCAGGAGCCACACGTTTTAAACCATTTTTAAACAGTTGCTGGTATTCCATATTCTGGACAGTTCATTTAGTTAATCCTCTGTTAGCCATTTGGATCATTTCCCAACCTTTTGTTTTATAAGAGGTGTTTCAATACAGTAGTCCTGCAAGTATGCACTTCTATACTTAATCTACAAGATAAATATCTGGGAATAGAATTTCTGTGTCAGAGGGCATATGAATTTTGGGGGGGTATAGTGCATTTAAATAAAATGTTATATCATATCTTGCTGAATTCAAGTTATAAAATATAAGAATCATATATCTTATAAATAAATATATGATGATATTACCAAATCAAATATTTCCAAGCTGCTGTATACCATGGTAGGAATTTTTAATTTTGATAGGGTCAAATTGCCTTCTTCAATGATCTTACCAATTTACACTCTCCCTGGAGATATACAAAAGTGTGTTAGCAAATGTTTTTTATCTTTGCTGATTTGATAGGTGAAAAAAAAAATTGCTATCTTCTTGTAGCCTAATTTGCATTTCTTTCATGAGTGAAGTTGAGCATTTTTTCACATGTCTGAGAGCCATTTGTTCTTCCTTGAAAACTGTTTATGTTCTTTACCTGCTAGTTTTGCACCTGGATTGTTGCTTTTTTCTCTTATGAATTTGGAGGAATCTTTACATATCAAGAAAACAACCCCTTTGCCTGGGGCTAAGAAATGCCAACTTGTTCTTTGCTTAGAGTATTTTTTCCCAAGGCAGAAATTCTTGACTTTTATGTAGTCAAAATCATTGATCTTTTCTTTATGACTTCTAGGTTTTGTATCACATTTTTAAAGGTCTTCCTACCTCCAAATTGGGCTTCCTAGGAAGGAAATGGCAACCCACTCCAGTGTTCTTGCCTGGAGAATCCCAGGGACAGAGGAGCCTGTTGGGCTTCTGTCTATGGGGTCGCACAGAGTTGGACACGACTGACACGACTTAGCAGCAGCAACAGCAGGTGGCTCAGTGGTAAAGAACCCACCTGCCAATGCAGGAGACATGAGTTTGGTCCCTGGATTGGGAAGATCCCCTGGAGAAGGAAATGGCAACCCACTCCAGTATTCTTGCCTGGGAAATCCCATGGACAGAAGAGCCTGGCAGGCTACAGTCCATGGGGTTGTAAGAGTCAGACACGACTCAGCAACTAAACAATAACAACCTCCAAATTAAGTTTTTTAATCTTTTAATATTATTTTTCTGTTTGTTTTTTTAAAATGTTTAAGCCTTTGATGCACCTGACATTTATTTTACTATAAGGTGTGAGACAGGGATCCAACTTTTATTTCCAGCTGTTCCATGGCATGTAATAAATAAATAATCCATTTCATCCCCAGTGATTTGAAACACAGTCTTCACCACATAACAAATTGCTGTTGCAATTTGTTTTCATTATAAAGTTTTTTTTTTTCTGTTTCATTGACCCATTTGTGTTATTTTAACCACTGTAGCTTTATACTATTTTAAATATCCTATAGGTCTAAACCCCCTCACTACTCTGTTTTAGGTTTCTGCTTATACTCGCTTGGTGATTTTCCTGTATAAACTTTAGAAGAAGCTTCACTGATTCCATAAAGGAAGGTGTCTTGGTGGTGGCGTGTGTGGGCAGGGCGTGCTGCCCAGCAGAGAAGATGCAATGGTGTTGGACAGTTAGGGGTGACTCTGCTTTCCTCTCTCTCCCTTCATTGAGGAGGGCTTTCTGGAGGAAGAGGAGGTAAAGCAGGCAGAGGAGGACCAGGAGGAAAAGGAAAGGTGGAAGAAGAATCTCAGAGCAAGGGAAAAAAAGAGGCCTCCTGGCACTACTTTCTGGGGAGAAGAAAACCACAAGAGGAGGCTTCTTGGAAGAGGAGCTATCGTCAAAGCTGCAGGGAGATTGGAAAGGAGTGGGTGGTCGAGGAGGTGGAGGCCAGCTGGGAGGCTCTTGCCTGGTCGGGGGTGGCCTGGAATTGATGAAATACATGGTTAGAGAGAGATGATCAGCCTCTGAGTCACGGGGCAGGCCTTCAGTGAGCCAGCTGCCTAGGCTGCATGGAGGCGACAGGCAGAAACGGAACAGGGAAGCAAGAAACCCCAGTGGCCCCTGCAGGCCCATTGTCTCCCAGGGGCCCTGCCTCCCATTCCTACTGGTGACACAGGGTCCCTCCCTCCAGGGGAACCAGACATGGGGGCTGGGCTTGACTGCTGTGAACAAGTGGGTGCATTTGCCCTTGGAGGGGAGTCGGAAGCTGGATTTTGAGAACCTGTGATGGGGTTGTGAGTCCTGGGCTATAACAGAGGCACTTCGAGGGAGTGTTGCAGTTTTATTAGAAGCTGTGATTCTCCAGACCAAAGTAGGTGGCAGGAGCTCAGTCCTGGGAGCAGGGAATGCCCCCACGATGGGGAGATGGCTGGTGCCGGGGAAAGAAGGGAGTAGGGGGAATCTGAGCTTGGGCTTCCCTCACAGCCTTGTCAGCTTCCAGGAAGGGGTTGGATGAGGAAGGAAATAAATGCACGGGTGGGAATGAGCCCAGAGGGCTCTCTCTCTGCTCAAGGCTTCGCTCACCCCCAACCGGGGGAACTCTCACTCCAGGAAGACTTTCCTGGCTGAGGACCCTCTCGGCTCCCAGCAGCCTGCTCACTGCTGCAGACTTGCGCAGCGAGCTGCTTTGGCCCTGCTGCAGTGGCCACCTTCAGAGGCCCTGTCCAAGGTGGCTGGGACCACCTCCTGCTTCTCTCCATCCTAAAGCCGACTTTTTTCTCTGCTCCCTTCTGGGCTGGGTTGGCCACGGAGCAGAGTCTTGCTTGCCTGCCCTAGGATACAATAAGATCCTTTCTTTTCTCAGCAGCTCAATCACAGAACGTCTTCAGATCCAACAGCCCCCCACCTGAAACACTGGTGCCCAGAGGAGGCACATGAGAGTCCTGTAGCCACACAACAAATGGAATCATTGTTGATGTGGCCAGAATCCAGGCTACTGGTTTCTAGCTGCAGGTCTCCCACCTACTCTGGGCCCCCCACCCAGGAGCCCATCCTGGAGAAATCTACCTGCACTAGGCATGGGGGGGTGGTCTTCCTTCTAGAGGGCTGGGACAACTTGGTTTCAAAAAGCTCAGGGTTCTGGGACTTCCCCGGCAGTCCAGCGGTTGACTCTGTGCTTCCAGTGCAGGATGAATGGGTTCAAACCCTGGTTGGGGAAATAAGATCCCACGTACTGCATGGCAAAAAAAAAAAGTTTAGGGTTCAGTGTTTTGAGGGGCTGTGCTTATTTTCAGTTAAAATGGATAGAATATTTGTTTGCAATTTGCTTTTTTAATGCAAAATGCATGCCCTGGATATGAGGCCAACAATACAAACCTGTAGGGAGCTGGTGGGGTTTAGTAGAACATAAATTCTTCCTGACGAGCTGAGATTTAAGCTCCATCTGGAAATCACTTCCTCCCTCTGGGCCTCAGTTTCCCCCTATGTAAATGGAGGAGATTAGATTAAGGAGTCTCTCAAGGCCCTTCCAGCTCTGACGTGCTCTGATTTTCTGAAGGGGCTGTAGTCCCATGACACTGGGTCCCAAGCCCTTCAGTGGGGACAGAGGTGAGGCACTCAGAGTCTTTTCCCAGGGAGGAGAGTTGGCATGATTTGCATGGAACACTGGCAGGCCTCCCTAGGGGGCAACTCCTGCACCTTCTGCTCAGCAGGTCATGGGAGCGGGCCTTACTGTCTACTCACCAGGCACATCACACACAACTCAGTTTTAGAAGCAACATAGCGGCTGATGAGGTTCCCAGGGACCAGGCATGAGGCACAGTCCAGCAGAGGGAGACAGCCCAGGATGGACACTGCCAGTGAGCAGAAACACTCCTCACTGCCAGGCCAGGCGGGTACCTCCTGCCCTCGATACTTCCCTCCATCAGTGTAGCATGGGGTGCCCCAGAAAGAGCATTTGCCCTTGCAACTCCTCAGAGGGAAAAATATGCTTCATGACAGAAACGTGAACATTGTCAGAAGGACATTCAATCAGTTTTGTAAGTTTTGAAACAAAAGCCAAATTTCCCTTTGTAATGAAATTGTGTAAAAAAAAATTCAAGGAAAACCCAAACTAAGAAAAACCATGAACTCTGCAGCATAACAAACATGGAAACATTTGTTAGAGCATCTCTGCCAGAACTTGCAGCTGCCTGCATGAACTTTGGTTCATGTTAAAGTATTGCAGAACTTTGCATCACTCAGCACACACATTTCTGATTCTCCCTCAATTGTTTGCAGCAGTAATGGGCTGTGTTTTTGCCTGGGTATATTAGTTAGGGTAAGGCAGGCTGCTGTAACGAAGAGACCCAATACTAACTCAGAAGATAGTAGTTTAATTCTCTCTCCTGTAATGAGGTGAACATTCCAGATCAGTGGGCAGCTCTATTCACACAGTGTATGGGACCCTGGATTCCTTCTGTGGTGTGCCTCTGTTGACCCATAAGCTTAGGGTTAAAAACTGAGACTTGGTTTCCTGGAAACACCTGCATCTTAAGGCTCCATCTTGGAACGGAACCCCTCTCTTTGCTCACATTCTATTGATGAAAACTCAGCCCCAAGGTCACACCTAACTGTCAGAGAATCTGGTTATGGTGGTTCCTGGCTAGGCTCTCATGTGCTCAAATACAAATTTTTTACCAAGGAAGAAGGGGATACACAATTCAATGGATCACAGATAAATTTTTGATATCTGAAACTGATGTCAAGCTAAACGTTTTTCTCCCTCTGACAGTCCTTTCCATGTCAAGTTCTGCCTTTTGAATCATCTGTCCGTTTATCACTATCCTTCCCACTTCCTGGCTCTTGTTTCTCCTCCTTCTCCTCATCCTCACCACACCTCTCCCCCTCAGTCTTTCCTCACTTGATACAGAACCAGAATAAGTAGGATGGAGCTCCAGGTACCGAGGGTCAGATTGTACAACCATGCCCCAGATGATCAGAGCCAAGGATGCTAGCGGGCATCCCTGTCTCCACTTGCCCACGACCACTTCACCTGTGACTAGCCATCCCTGATGCAAAAGGCCCTTGAGGATATATTTGAGAAACAGGTAGACTATATGAGAAATAAGTACTGATTTTGTGGCAGGAGACCTGAATTTCATGTCCTGATTCTGCCAGTTCTAATTGTGGGGTCTTAAGCAGGTCTCCTGGCCTCTGCTCTGAATCTTTATTTTAAAAAAAAGTAAGCAAATGCAACTTCACCTGCATACTCCAAAGAGGTTTTGTGAGTCTAACACAAAATCATATTTGGGTGAGAGCTTTATATCTTTTAAAGTATATTTCTTTAAGTAAATTAAACATGCTTGTTTATAGTCTGAATTTGACAATTCCAGCATCTGAGGTCCTCTGGACGTCTAGTCTGCTGTTTGTTTTATCTGTTGATTTTCACTTGCACCAGCTTATTTTCTTATGTATCTTATAGTTGCAGGTTGTGAGCTCATGTTCACCTGGGCTTTCCTTATCTGTGGGAATCCTGGGAGGCCTGGGTTAAGAGTGTCATTTCCAAAGAGGATCAGTATTAGCATCCCCAACGTGCTACTAATCTGGTCCCAGTAAATTACTTGGTTTGGGGCTGTCCAAATCACATAACCAGTGCACCTGTGAACCTCGACCAGCAGAGGAGAGGAGTTCCAATTCTATATTCTTGGAAGAGACTAATTTTTTTAAACTCAGAGCCCAGGCCAAGACAGGTGTGCGTCCTTTAGTCTGTCTTCACTGACAGGGCCACCTTTTCACTCCAGATTTAGCCCTTCAAGGATCTAGGTTTTATGGTAGGATCTCAATTAAAATTTCCCTCCTTGCTTGGGTCCTCATGTGGATTTTAAAACTCAAGACCCTATGTTAAGGAGTTGGGCTAATGCCCTGAGGGAAGCTGCCACCTTCAACGTCATCTCAATGTTCTTCCTTCCTATTCTGTCCTCATTGAGGCCTTTGAGGAATGCCCTCACCTGCCTGTGAATTCAACGCTTCATTGACACAGTGTTTGTGGTATTTTGCCCCACACATACTTGCTGTGCAGTGGGAGCGGTTTTTAGGATGGCCAGATTTCCCTGGCCAGATGGTAAAGAATCTGCCTGCTATGCAGGAGACCCAGGTTCGATTCCTGGGTCAAGAAGACCCCCTGGAGAAGGGAATGGCAACCCAGTCCAGTATGCTTGCCTGGAGAATTCCATGGACAGAGGAGCCTGGTGGGCTACAACCCATGGACTCACAAAGAGTCAGACACAACTGAGCAAATACCACTTTCACTTTCTAGTGGACTCTGAAATGCCACATCGTCCACCCTTTTTTTAAGCAATCCCTTCTCCTTTGCTCTTTCCCTTTTTATCTCTGGTCTTGCTTCGAGTCTCTGGCTCGTTCTGTCTACACTGAAGGCACGCTTGTCTGCTAGATCGCAATGGTTAGCTTTGCATGTCCTAAGGGGACATTTTGGCAGGTTATCTTCAATGCTCCTGGTTGACTCTCCCCAGCTCCTCCCTCTGGTTTTCTAACTCCAGCTCCTTAATGTGGCCAGTGAACAACCCAAGACATTCCACTGCCCCCATCGGTGCCCTCCAGCTTTATCATCTGCACAGACTTGTCAGAATCTCTCTTTATTTACCCGGAGCTCTTTAGCCCATCACTATTCAACATGTCAAAATGCACTCTGCCAGGAGCAGGTTTTGGCTAGAGCTTTTTATAATCTGTTTGGAGCTTTCCTCCTTTGAATCTCTGTGAACATTATCAGAAAAACTCAAAAGTCTTGAGCCTCAGAGCCCGACATGTCAACACCAAGCCTTCAGTCCCAGCTCATCTCATGGGCAAGGTCCTAGGTTGTGAGGTCCAGCTATGGGTTCAGAGGGGCCAGAACTTGGCCAACTTCTCCTCCCCAGAATGGAGTCAAGGAATGTAAGTGAATTCTGGCGTGGGAGAGCCAGGCAAACTGCCTGAGAGGGAAAGAGAATCTTTGGCTCACATTTGAGGGTCATTTTCCTTCTGGTTGGCAGCCCTCTCCCCAAGTCTGGGCCCCGAGACCCTCAGTCAAGCAGGCTTCCAGGAGGATTTGCTGAAGCTGTTACCCCAGGGGGAACTGACAAGAACTTGGGAACATGCCACCTCTCTCAGGGGACTTTGCATGGTAATAAGAGGCTAAGCCTTACACCAGGGGACAGGATCCCAGACTTCCAGGACAAGGAAAGCCAAACAGTGGGGGTCAGGGACCCTCTTCCCAAGGCTACTAGAACTAGACCTACAGGATTCTGGACACTTTACTGCAGTCACTGTGCCCCAGCACTTCACTTCATATGCAATGTCTCTGCATTTAAAGCTCATATGAACAGATGACATTATCATCATTTTATAGGAAACCAAGACTGAGGTCACAAAGGTCCCATCACTTCCTGACTTCCTCTAAAACCTGGCCCCTACCTTCCGTGCTGAGCTGTTTCCAGGAGGCCGAAAGATGGCTGGGCAGGTTGGCTCCTGCAAACCATGCAGGTAACAGCTGACATCTGTGCACCAACCTTTAGGAGGCAGCAGACACAGGGGTGAAGCTCCAGGGCTCTGGCGTCAGAGCAGATGAGTTCAAATGCCAGCCGAAGCTCCGAACTAGCCAAGTGACTTGGGTAAGTTTTACTCCAGCTCCTCCCCTAGTCTCTCCCTGCCAGTAACCAGAGTGAGCCTTTGAAACACAAACTAGATCATTTGACTCCTCTGGTCTCAACCTTCCAACAGCTTCTCATCACTTTTAAAATAAAATCCAAGCACTTCCCCAGGGCTCATGGCAGAGGCCGCCACCACTCACTGAAGCCTCCATCCTTCCATTATCCTAGACTCAGTACTGCAGCCTTCCTCAGCCTCCTGTCATGGGGAGGATATAAGACTGGTTTTTGCTAATAGAAATTGAGTGGAGGTGACATGTGTACATTTTGGCTGAGGCATTTGAGAGGGGTGTGCCCTCTCTCCACTTTCCCCATCTGCCAGCTGGATGTAGGGTATCTGGTGAGGTGTCTGAGGAGTTGACAGGGCCCCCAAATGTGAGGTGCTTGGGTTCCTGGGTGCGTGGAACAAGTGCCATCTACCCTGACTCTAATGATACTAACTGAGTTTTTACAGAAGCCAAAAAATGAACCTTTATTGTTTTATACCATTAAAACTTGGGTGAGGGACTTTCCCGGCAGTTCAGTGCTTAAGACTTGGCCTTCTGGTGCAGGGGGTGTGGGTTCAGTCCCTGGTTGGAGAGCTAAGATCCCACATGTCCTGGGGCCAAAAAGCATACAAACAGAAGCAGTATTGTAACAAATTCATTAAAGACTTTAAAAATGGTCCACATCAAAAAATCTTTATTAAAAGTTGAGTGACTATGTGATATAGCAGCTGGCTAACCCTGACTCTGTACATCCCATCCCCTTCTACCCTCTGCACTTCCCTCCCTCTTCCTCACTCTATCCTGGCCGTCAGCCTTCCTGCCACTCCTCAGACTCCAAGATCACTCCCACTGTGAATGACATGCACATACTGCTATATTTAAAATGGATACCCAACAAGGACGTACTGTATGGAACACAGAACTCTGCTCAATGCTATGTGGCAGCCTGGACGGGAGAGGAGTTTGGGGAGAATAGATACATGTATATGGATGGCTGAGTCCCTTTGCCTTTGTTACCGATTGCTCCATTCTCCTGGAATGTTCTTCTCCCCAAGCTTTGCATGATATCTTTCTCCAGGTTTCTGATCAAATATTACTTCCTCAGCACGAGAACACCTGGCTGCCCTTCTAAAGCAGTTCTGCCATCACTCCCCATCTCCTGACCGCTCTATTTTTCTCCAGAGCCGTTATCATCACTTGACATTTATTATCTATCCCCTCCTGTGCCTGTCTATCCCTGGTGCCTAGAACAGCAACTGGCACATCATAATGACTTGATCAATAGTCTTTGAATGAGTGGGGCTTCCCTGGTGGCTCAGATGGTAAAGAATCTGCTTGCAATGCAGAAGACCCAGGTTCGATCCCTGGGTCGGGAAGATCCCCTGGAGAAGGAAATGGCAACCCACTCCAGTATTCTTGCCTGAAGAATTCCATGGACAGAGGAGCCTGGCAGGCTATGGTCCATGGAGCTGCAAAGAGTTGGACAAGACTGAGCAACTAACACTTTCACTTTGAATGGAAAAATGGACTCGGTTCTCTCTGATTCTTATCTATTTCATTCTCTGTTTTCTTGTCCATAGGATGTGGGTTGCATGTTGAGGTTGCTAGGAGACGATGCAGGTTAAGTGTGCGGCACAGAATCTGTGCACAGACGCCCCAGGAAGTGCAGTTTCTAGTGTCCTTAGGGATCTAGAAGGCGGAGGCTGCAGATAGAAAGGTTTGAATGGTGCAATGGCCCCAGGAGACCCAATTCCTCCTTGACTCTCAGATTTTTACTCAGGCCTACCTGCACCCCTGTCTTGTCCCCTCCCCACCTCTGCATGGCTAGCAGAGGTCTGGAGCCTCGAGGTGGGGATGGAGAATCCAGATAGACCCAGTGCAAGGAGACCCAGGCCCGTACCGGGGGCTACCTGGAGTAGGGCCGAGGAGGGCTCTTTAGGCAGAAAGGTTCCTGTCCTGGCCCTCCCAAGAGAGAGGGAGTGGGGCTGAGCCAGCAAGCTTGGGATCCTTGGGCTGGCTGCCAGCTGCCACTGCTGACAGGCATGTGGGGATTCACCAGTACAGGTAATTGAACTAATGGAGTAAGCGAACGGGAAGGAGGAGGTTTAGGCAGCACTTTAGGCAACAAGCCACGGAGTTGGCATCTGAGCAGCTGTAGCCACAGGTGGAAGGAATTCACCTGCCAGCCTTCCCAACCTGCAAGGATGAGACCCAGGCCTCTTGCATTTGTGGCCTGAGGGAGATGACAACTTCAAGGTTACCCCCTGGTTGTTGGAGACGGAGATGGGCTTTCAAAGAGAGAATAGCACACCTGAAGGCATGGGGTCGTGAAATAACAGAATAATGGAGTGTTTGCTGGTTAGGGTGGCAGGAGGGAGGCAGCACTCGTGGCCCCAGGATGAGGCAATATCACCACCTTGATGATAACTTGACAATATTAACTTTTCTCTAAGAATATGAGATATGTGTCTTGCCATTTATTTAGTTCTTTTATTTTTTAATATTTTACTATCATAACTGCTATTTACTATTGTGTTTCTATAAACATATGAAAATGTGAACTTTACATTCTTTTTTAAACTTTTTATTTTATACTGGAGTACAGTTGATTAACAATGTTGTGTTATTTTCTGGTATACAGCAAAATGATCTACTTAAACATGTATCTAGTCTTTTTAAAATTATTTCCCCATTTAGGTTGCTACATAATGTTGAACAGAGTTCTCTGTGCTATAGAATAGGCTCTTGTTGGTTGAAAGTGAAAGTGTTAGTCGCTCAATCATGCCTGACTCCTTGTGACCCCACGGACTGGAGCCTGCCAGGCTCCTCAGTCCATGGAATTCTGCAGGCAAGAATACTGGAGGGGGTTGACATTTCCTTCTCCAGGGAATAGTCCCAACCCAGGAATTGAACTCGGATCTCCTGCGTTGCAGGCAGATTCTTTACTCTCTGAAATATAGCAGCTGTGCATGGGTGGATGATATCATTGACACAGTGGAAATGAGTTTGAGCAAACTCTGGGAGATGGTGAAGGACAGGGAAGGCTGGTGTGCTGCTGAGGTTGCAGAGTCGGACACGACTGAGTGAATGAACAATTGGATGGTGGGTGGAATCAGGAGCTGACCTCAGCAAAGCCATGCCTAGGAGCCAAGAGACCTGCCTGTTAAATCCCAGGCCTGCCATGGACCCTGGATCCTTGAGCAGGTCATTTATTTCCTCTGTGCCTCAGTTTCCTTTTCTTGAACTGAAGATAGAACCCCTCATATGAGATGAGGAGGAGAAACAGTGGAGGCCTACACAGTTTGAAAATTACAAAGTTTGGCAATTATTTGGACTGAGAGGTAGACAGCTGAGAAATTCTTCCAGGGCAGCTGAGATGGGAGGCCAAAGTGTCAACCCTGAAATGACTTTGCTGAGAAGTGAGAAAAGAAACCACAAAATGGGCTGTAGGAGGGAGGTGAAGAGAGGGGAAGAGAGAATGGTTCCAGCTAGAGACAAGATATGGCCAATGAACTAGATTTTGAGGTCTCAAGGCAGAGTTGGTCCAGCTACTTTCCGTGCAAGTGGTAAGAGTGCAGACTGTGTCCCTGTGGCTGTCAGCGGGCTGTGCACCAGCACTCTCTTGTCTCACCATCTAGGTACAAGGCAGGACTGTGTCCTCCATGCCTTTGAAGCTCTGCATGGTCATGTGACTGACTCTGGCCAATGACGTGTGCGTGAAAATGATAGCATCGCTTCCTGGTGGAAGTCTGAAGAGCCAGTATGATTCTCCACGAAGGCGAACTCCATCAGTGCCCACCCATATTCCTTGGATCTTTCGGGGCCAACTTTCACCTGCAGGGTCAGCATCTCGGTGCCTGAGCACTTTCTCTATACCAGGAAAAACAGCCTACCTGACTTCTCAGCAGGTCTGAGTGCTTAGGAAATTACACACCAGGAGAGGGAAATGGCAACCCACTTCAGTATTCTTGCGTGGAGAATCCCACGGATGAAGGAGCCTGGTAGGCTGCAGTCCAGGGGGTCGCAGAGAGTGGGACAGAACTGAGCAACTTCACTTTCACTTTCACTTTTTCAGCCCCATCAGTCTCCATCAATGACTGGGGAGCTGAGATGTAAACACCCCAGTTCTCTCAGCCCGCAGGTGGTCTCACCCTTAGTGTGCTGGTTCCTCATCCCCTTTTCTGGGATTTTCTTTGGGGATTGAGCTCATTCACCCATTGCCTTCCTTTCCCTGTTGCATTTTCCCATTCCACACCAGCGTTCCTTGCCCCTCCCGAATAAACTCTTGGTATGCACATCTTTGTTTCTGGGTCCATTTCTAGAAGGCCATGTTCCCCTTTCCTGCTGTCGTGACAACCCACTGACCGACCAACTGGCAGTTTCCCAGAGGATGGCTGCTCTGTCATCCCAGGCCTTGGGGTGCCAAAAACTAGAGGTGGAGCCCCCACTGGATGGACTGTGGACAGAGAGCAGGAGTAGGAAACCCAGGGGCCACTCTTGTGCCTCTCACCTGCTATTCTCTCAGGTAAAAAGTTCGACTTCCCGGCAGAAAGCATCTGGCTGGCTCGCTCCAGTCAGGTGTCCTCCTTTGCTTCAGTTAGCTAAAGCCAGGAGTGAGGAGGAGGCTGGGAGCATTCTGGAGCCAGGCCTGAGGGTGGCCAGTTCCTGGAGGATGGGCAGGTGTGGGGTGCCTGCCATCGGCCACACCTCCTCTCAGAAAGTCCTGCGCTTCGTTTTTCCAGAGAGCAGGGGTCTGTGTCACTTCATTCAACCTTCACGGAGGTTCTAATTGATGAATCACGGGCACCAAGTGCCATGAAGATGGGGGAGTCCACCAACCACAGCAATACAGGAGCCTGGGGAGAACCTGGCTGCGGTGAGACCCACCACTGTCAGCTTCCTCCAGCCAGGGGAGGCTAGCATTGAGCCAGCCAGCGCAGTCATGTGTGGACAGAAAGTGCAGGAAGGTATCTTCATCTGCTCCCCAAGTTCCTATAGAAGGTGTCAGATTTATCAGAAATTCCAGAGCTGGATTTTATTGACTCACCATATTGGGATTCTGTCAGTGGAGGGAATTCCCTGGTGGTCCAGTGTTTTGGACACTGCTCCTTCACTGCTGAGGACACAGGTTCAATCTTGGCTGGGGAACCAAGATCCTGGAAACTGCGGCAGGGCCAAAAACGTAAGTTGATACAGCCCCTATGGAGAGATTACTTAAGAAACTAAGAATAAAACTACATACGACTCAGCAATCCCAGTACTAGGCACACACCCTGAGGAAACCATAACTGAAAAAGACAAACATACCCCAATGTTCATTGCAGCACTGTTTACAATAGCTAGGACATGGAAGCAACCTAGATGTCCATCGACAGATGAATGGATAAAGAAATTGTGGTACATATGTACAATGGAATATTACTCAGCCATAAAAAGGAACACATGTGAGTCAATTGTAGTGAGGTAGATGAACCTAGATCCTGTTAAACTGAGTGAAGTAAGTTAGAAAGAGAAAAACAATTTTCGTATATTAACGCATACATATGCAAACTAGAAAAATGGTTCTGATGAACCCATTTGCAGGGTGTGACTAGAGGTGCAGACATAGAGAACAGGCTTTGGACACAGCAGGGGAAGGAGAGGGTGGGGCAAATTGAGACAGTGGCATTGACATATATACACTGCCACGTCTAAAAGAGTCAGCGGGGAGCTACTGTATGGGCAGAGGGAACGCGACCCAGTGCTCTGTGACAACCGAGAAGGGTGGGATGGTGGGGAGAGGTCGAGGAAGGAGGGGGCGCGTGTGTGTACTTGCGGCTGATTCGCATTGTATGGCAAAGCCAACACAATATCATAAAGCAGTTATTCTCCGATTAAAAGAAACAGATTCTGTCAGTGGCTTTTCCCTTAGAGAGGGACGCCTGCCCCGGGACTCAGCTGTGGAGCTGCCCCAGGGTTCCCTCAGCTCGGTCTCTCCCCTCCTCTCCCTGGGGCCTCCCTCTGGGCGCCTCCGGGCCAAATTATCCTCCGGCTTTTGGAGACAGCCTGACCGGAGGCTCTGCTGTTATTTTCGCTCCTGTTCTCATAACAGTCCCTGTGGAAGGAAAGAGAAATGTCACCTAGATAAAGACACAGACCACGAAGAAGAAAAAAAAAACAAAAACCAAAGGGTGACATTTGGGGAAGTATAGACGAGGACAGGTTGGGCAGGGCTGAGCTTGAGAGGAGGGAGAGGGTCAGAGCCTGGGGGAACAGGGACGTCAGACCGCTGACAGGGTGACAGCAGATTCTAGCCCTGGGTTCCTCTTTCATAATGATCAGAGGTCGCTCCTGGAGCTTTGCCAGAGCCCTTGCTCTGTGCTAAGAACCTTTCAGTTCAGTTCAGTTCAGTTCAGTCGCTCAGTCGTGTCTGACTCTTTGCAACCCCATGAATCGCAGCACGCCAGGCCTCCCTGTCCATCACCATCTCCCAGAGTTCACTCAGACGTTCATCGAGTCCGTGATGCCATCCAGCCATCTCATCCTCTGTCGTCCCCTTCTCCTCCTGCCCCCAATCCTTCCCAGCATCAGAGTCTTTTCCAATGAGTCAACTCTTTGCATGAGGTGGCCAAAGTGCTGGAGTTTCAGCTTTAGCATCATTCCTTCCAAAGAACCTTACATTCGTTTAATCCACATGACAACCCTAGAATGGTGTTATTTTCACTTAATGGAAGATAGGGAACCTGAGACTCCTGGAGGTAAACGAACTTTCGCAGGGCCCCATATTCAGGCTGGACACTATCTGACGACTCTTTGCAACCCCATGGACTGTAGCCTGCCAGGCTCCTCTGTCCATGGGATTCTCCAGGAAAGAATACTGGAGTGGGTAGCCATTCCCTTCTTCAGGGGATCTTCCCAACTTGGGATTGAGCCTGTGTCTCCTGCATTACGGGCAGATTCTTTACCATCTGAGCCACCAGAGAAGCCCAATCTGGTATCCATCTGACACCAAATACTACCCATAAGGCTTGCTGGGCTATCAGGACCACCCTGGTTTTGTGGTTCAGAGTAACCAAGACGTCTGAGACAGTAAAAAAAAGAAAAAAAAGCTTAATCCAAGCAAGTGAGACTTGCTTAGATAGTGATCCTGGTAATCACGGAGAATAGGATGGCAAACTGGAAAGAAACTAGCTTGGAAGGCAGAAAAAACTGACTACCAGACTGGCATTGCCTCTTATTATACGATGTTACCTTGAGCAAACTGCTTTACTTTTGTGAGCCTCAGTTTTTTGTTTTGTTTTTTGTCTGTAAATGGATTAATAATATCTATCGGGCTCAGCTCAGATACTCAGTAAATGGGAAGGCTGTCTCTTCGTTATGGCTTCCTCAGCACCTTCTTCTCCAGAGTGCATGCTTTCAGAGCCTCAGTGTGGCTCCTGGTAACTTTTTTGTTAGAGTTCATGGCCTGGAAGAGAACTCTCTGATGCGAAGCCACCTACACACCACACAAGCCACAAGAATACTGGAGTGGGTTGCCATTTCCTTCTCCAGGGGATCTTCCCGACCCAGGGATCGAACCTGGGTCTTCTGCATTGCAAGCAGATTCTTTACCATCTGAGCCACCAGGGAAGCCCCACTCATTCAAAGACTATTGATCAAGTCGTTATGATGTGCCAGTTGCTGTTCTAGGCACCAGGGATAGACAGGCACAGGAGGGGATAGATAATAAATGTCAAGTGATGATAACGGCTCTGGAGAAAAATAGAGCGGTCAGGAGATGGGGAGTGATGGCAGAACTGCTTTAGAAGGGCAGCCAGGTGTTCTCGTGCTGAGGAAGTAATATTTGATCAGAAACCTGGAGAAAGATATCATGCAAAGCTTGGGGAGAAGAACATTCCAGGAGAATGGAGCAATCGGTAACAAAGGCAAAGGGACTCAGCCATCCATATACATGTATCTATTCTCCCCAAACTCCTCTCCCGTCCAGGCTGCCACATAGCATTGAGCAGAGTTCTGTGTTCCATACAGTACGTCCTTGTTGGGTATCCATTTTAAATATAGCAGTATGTGCATGTCATTCACAGTGGGAGTGATCTTGGAGTCTGAGGAGTGGCAGGATTCACTTTCACTTTCACTTTTTCAGCCCCATCAGTCTCCATCAATGACTGGGGAGCTGAGATGTAAACACCCCAGTTCTCTCAGCCCGCAGGTGGTCTCACCCTTAGTGTGCTGGTTCCTCATCCCCTTTTCTGGGATTTTCTTTGGGGATTGAGCTCATTCACCCATTGCCTTCCTTTCCCTGTTGCATTTTCCCATTCCACACCAGCGTTCCTTGCCCCTCCCGAATAAACTCTTGGTATGCACATCTTTGTTTCTGGGTCCATTTCTAGAAGGCCATGTTCCCCTTTCCTGCTGTCGTGACAACCCACTGACCGACCAACTGGCAGTTTCCCAGAGGATGGCTGCTCTGTCATCCCAGGCCTTGGGGTGCCAAAAACTAGAGGTGGAGCCCCCACTGGATGGACTGTGGACAGAGAGCAGGAGTAGGAAACCCAGGGGCCACTCTTGTGCCTCTCACCTGCTATTCTCTCAGGTAAAAAGTTCGACTTCCCGGCAGAAAGCATCTGGCTGGCTCGCTCCAGTCAGGTGTCCTCCTTTGCTTCAGTTAGCTAAAGCCAGGAGTGAGGAGGAGGCTGGGAGCATTCTGGAGCCAGGCCTGAGGGTGGCCAGTTCCTGGAGGATGGGCAGGTGTGGGGTGCCTGCCATCGGCCACACCTCCTCTCAGAAAGTCCTGCACTTCATTTTTCCAGAGAGCAGGGGTCTGTGTCACTTCATTCAACCTTCACGGAGGTTCTAATTGATGAATCACGGGCACCAAGTGCCATGAAGATGGGGGAGTCCACCAACCACAGCAATACAGGAGCCTGGGGAGAACCTGGCTGCGGTGAGACCCACCACTGTCAGCTTCCTCCAGCCAGGGGAGGCTAGCATTGAGCCAGCCAGCGCAGTCATGTGTGGACAGAAAGTGCAGGAAGGTATCTTCATCTGCTCCCCAAGTTCCTATAGAAGGTGTCAGATTTATCAGAAATTCCAGAGCTGGATTTTATTGACTCACCATATTGGGATTCTGTCAGTGGAGGGAATTCCCTGGTGGTCCAGTGTTTAGGACACTGCTCCTTCACTGCTGAGGACACAGGTTCAGTCCCTGGCTGGGAAACCAATCCTGGAAACTGCAGCAGGGCCAAAAATGTAAGTTGATACAGCCCCTATGGAGAAGAGTATGAAGATTACTTAAGAAACTAAGACTAAAACTACATACGACTCAGCAATCCCAGTACTAGGCACACACCCTGAGAAAACCATAACTGAAAAAGACAAACATACCCCAATGTTCATTGCGGCACTATTTACAATAGCTAGGACATGGAAGCAACCTAGATGTCCATCGACAGATGAATGGATAAAGAAATTGTGGTACATATGTACAATGGAATATTACTCAGCCATAAAAAGGAACACATGTGAGTCAATTCTAGTGAGGTAGATGAACCTACATCCTGTTAAACTGAGTGAAGTAAGTCAGAAAGAGAAAAACAATTTTCGTATATTAACGCATACATATGCAAACTAGAAAAATGGTTCTGATGAACCCATTTGCAGGGTGTGACTAGAGGTGCAGACATAGAGAACAGGCTTTGGACACAGCAGGGGAAGGAGAGGGTGGGGCAAATTGAGACAGTGGCATTGACATATATACACTGCCACGTCTAAAAGAGTCAGCGGGGAGCTACTGTATGGGCAGAGGGAACGCGACCCAGTGCTCTGTGACAACCGAGAAGGGTGGGATGGTGGGGAGAGGTCGAGGAAGGAGGGGGCGCGTGTGTGTACTTGCGGCTGATTCGCATTGTATGGCAAAGCCAACACAATATCATAAAGCAGTTATTCTCCGATTAAAAGAAACAGATTCTGTCAGTGGCTTTTCCCTTAGAGAGGGACGCCTGCCCCGGGACTCAGCTGTGGAGCTGCCCCAGGGTTCCCTCAGCTCGGTCTCTCCCCTCCTCTCCCTGGGGCCTCCCTCTGGGCGCCTCCGGGCCAAATTATCCTCCGGCTTTTGGAGACAGCCTGACCGGAGGCTCTGCTGTTATTTTCGCTCCTGTTCTCATAACAGTCCCTGTGGAAGGAAAGAGAAATGTCACCTAGATAAAGACACAGACCACGAAGAAGAAAAAAAAAACAAAAACCAAAGGGTGACATTTGGGGAAGTATAGACGAGGACGGGTTGGGCAGGGCTGAGCTTGAGAGGAGGGAGAGGGTCAGAGCCTGGGGGAACAGGGACGTCAGACCGCTGACAGGGTGACAGCAGATTCTAGCCCTGGGTTCCTCTTTCATAATGATCAGAGGTCGCTCCTGGAGCTTTGCCAGAGCCCTTGCTCTGTGCTAAGAACCTTTCAGTTCAGTTCAGTTCAGTTCAGTCGCTCAGTCGTGTCTGACTCTTTGCAACCCCATGAATCGCAGTACGCCAGGCCTCCCTGTCCATCACCATCTCCCAGAGTTCACTCAGACGTTCATCGAGTCCGTGATGCCATCCAGCCATCTCATCCTCTGTCGTCCCCTTCTCCTCCTGCCCCCAATCCTTCCCAGCATCAGAGTCTTTTCCAATGAGTCAACTCTTTGCATGAGGTGGCCAAAGTGCTGGAGTTTCAGCTTTAGCATCATTCCTTCCAAAGAACCTTACATTCGTTTAATCCACATGACAACCCTAGAATGGTGTTATTTTCACTTAATGGAAGATAGGGAACCTGAGACTCCTGGAGGTAAACGAACTTTCGCAGGGCCCCATATTCAGGCTGGACACTATCTGACGACTCTTTGCAACCCCATGGACTGTAGCCTGCCAGGCTCCTCTGTCCATGGGATTCTCCAGGAAAGAATACTGGAGTGGGTAGCCATTCCCTTCTTCAGGGGATCTTCCCAACTTGGGATTGAGCCTGTGTCTCCTGCATTACGGGCAGATTCTTTACCATCTGAGCCACCAGAGAAGCCCAATCTTGTATCCATCTGACACCAAATACTACCCATAAGGCTTGCTGGGCTATCAGGACCACCCTGGTTTTGTGGTTCAGAGTAACCAAGACGTCTGAGACAGTAAAAAAAAGAAAAAAAAGCTTAATCCAAGCAAGTGAGACTTGCTTAGATAGTGATCCTGGTAATCACGGAGAATAGGATGGCAAACTGGAAAGAAACTAGCTTGGAAGGCAGAAAAAACTGACTACCAGACTGGCATTGCCTCTTATTATACGATGTTACCTTGAGCAAACTGCTTTACTTTTGTGAGCCTCAGTTTTTTGTTTTGTTTTTTGTCTGTAAATGGATTAATAATATCTATCGGGCTCAGCTCAGATACTCAGTAAATGGGAAGGCTGTCTCTTCGTTATGGCTTCCTCAGCACCTTCTTCTCCAGAGTGCATGCTTTCAGAGCCTCAGTGTGGCTCCTGGTAACTTTTTTGTTAGAGTTCATTGCCTGGAAGAGAACTCTCTGATGCGAAGCCACCTACACACCACACAAGCCACGCACTCCCCCCAGTATAGACCCAGCTTTGCTCCAGCTTCTGGAAAAGGGGAGGAAGGGCACTTAACAGCTCAAGTAGCCCAACCACTGGCTGGGTAGGGAATGTAGCCAGCTTCAGGGGCAACTAGAACCAGGGCCTCTGGGGCCACCAGCCTCATTCCTACTGTCTACCTCTGAACCTGTGGGTATCTCCTCCTGCTCATCTCCATCTCCTCGATTTCTCTTCCCATGCTGCTGTTCCAAGGCCTAATATTCCACTGAGGACAAAACGCTTCTCTCCAATTCCAAACACACAAACAAGGAAGGAATCTAACTGGCCATCACCTCTCAACCAATCATTGAGGCCCAGAAGTAGAAAATTCCCATGAATGGCCAGGCTTGGATCAGGTGATCACACCTTGGCCAGTCATTTTTAGCAAGATGGCCACTCCCTTCTAGATCCCATACCTAGAGCAGGAACGGACAATGCTTGGTCAAAAATATAAAACAAAAACGGATGATGGTTCTGGGCAAATTAATAAATGTATTTTATTTTTTAAAATCCCAGTTCCCTCTGCTGCTAATCACTCCCATCCAATACGGAAGTACCACTATATGAAATTTACATTCTGCCACCTCTTGTCTCCTAGCCTCATGCTTAGGTCTCTGCTTTCAGCTCGCTGGGCACAGCTAGCCTTATGAATCAGCCTAGCTGACAAACCTAATGGGTTTTCCTGAGTCCTCCCTTTCTTCCAACTGTCTTCAATATCTTCCTTCTTTTGTTTGCTGCATCAGCAATTTCACCATTGGAGATTTGCTTTTTAGCTTAAAAGGGCTTGTTCCCATTAAAATGCACATTCTCTTGTGAGCAGGAACTGACCATGTGAACAATTATCTGTAATTTAGTACTAGAGGCTTTATTCCCTTTTCCCCATTTGGAAAAGGGGAAAGGAGGGAGAGGACTTGCTTTAGGCTGTTTTGGAGAAAGGAAGAGACTGGATGCAGAATGAGGAGGCAGATCTTTCTCCTGATTCAACGAGTCCATCCTCAGTCAGTCCAGGTGCCTGTCTGGACGCCTTGTCCATTCTTATTTCATCTTGGAAAAGCAGCAGCTGTTTTTCCTTTTTTTTCCCTTTCCCAAGTTTAAATTTATTTAAATTTAAATTTTGAGATAATCATAGCTTCCCATGCAATTGTAAGAATGAATACAGAGAAACCCCATGTGCCCTTTATCCAGTTCCCTCCATGGTAATATCTTACAAAGCCATATTAGAATATCACAGCCAGGATACTGACATTGCTATAGTCAAGACACTGAGCATCTCCATTACCACGAGCATCCTCATGTTGTCACTTCATAACCACACCTACATCCCTTTCCGCCCTAGTCTCTCTTTAATGGGTGGCAACCACTGTTTTCATCTCTCTAATGTTATATAAATGGAATCATATAGTGTGTAACCTTTGAGGATTGGTTTTTTTCATTGAGCATATTTCTCTAAAGATTCATCCAGGTTGTGTGTGTATCAATAATTCATTCATTTTTATTGCTTAGTATTTCATGGTAGGATATGCCACAGTTTATTTACCGTTCCCTTGTGAAGGACAATAGAGTGGTTTCCAGTTTGGACTTCTTATAATTAAAGTTACTATGAAGAACTGTGTATGGATTTTTGTGTGACTATGTCTTCATTTCTCTATGCAAAGAAGCTGGGACTAATTACTCCAAAATAATTAAAAATTAAGTTAAGTTCGTTAAAAGTTAAGTCGCTCAGTCATGTCCGACTCTTTGCGACCCCATGGACTGTAGCCCACCAGGCTCCTCCGTCCATGGGATTCTCCAGGCAAAAATACTGGAGTGGGTTGCCATTTCATTACATATGTATAATATATAATTTATATTGGATGTGTAATTTAATTATTCGATTATGTTGGAAGAATTTTAGATTTACAGAAAAGCTGCAAAGATAATACCAATGGTCTCCTTATGCTCCTCATTCAATTTCCCCTAATATTAATACCGTCCATTACCATGGTACATTGTCAGAGCAAAGAAATGACATTGGTACACTGCTGTTAACTAAGCTCCAGATTTTATCAGGTTTTCCACTAATATCCATCTTTCTGTCCAGGACCCAATCTTGGATCCCACACCAGATTTAGTCATAGTTTAGTTTTCTGGTTTTTACACTATGGCCTCAGGCGTGTGCCTGAAAGCTACTGTGGAGGTGAGGTGGGGAAGTGAGAGAGCCTTAAAAAAAAAAAAAATTTACGGTGTAATTTACATCCAATAAAATTTAGGCTGGGCTTCCCTGGTGGCTCAGGGGTAAGGAGAAAAAGGAAAACTCACCTGCCAATGCAGGAGACACAGGTTCAACCCCTGGATCAAGAAGACCTCCTGGAGAAGGAAATGGCAACCCACTCCAGTATTCTTGCTTGGAGAATGCCATGGACAGAGGAGCCTGGCAGGCTGCAGTCCATGGGGGTCACAAAAGAATTGGACATGAGTTAGCAACTAAACAACAAAAAAAAAAATTCAGCCTTTATAGTGTACGTGTCTTTGAATCCTGGTAAATGCACACACAACTTCCCTGGTGATCCAATGGTTAAGAACCCACCTGTCAATACAGAGGACACTTTAATCCCTGGTCCAGGACGGTTCCATATGCTGTGAGGCAACTAAGCCTGCGAGCCGCAACTACTGAGCCCACGCTTGGCAAAAGGAGAAGCCGCTGTGGTGAGAAGTCCGCATGCCACAGCTAGAAAGCAGCTCCTACTCTCTGCAGCTAGAGAAACCCCATGCATAGCAACGAAGACCCAGCGCTGCCAAAAATAAACTTAAAAAATTTGTTGATAAATGCACACAGTCACGTAATCGCCACCACAATCATGACACAGAACATTTCCACTTCTCCTCACAATTCTTGCCTTCACCTTGGTAGTCAATCCCTCCCACATCTTCAGCCCAGGCAAGCATGGATCCATCCCTACAGTTTTGCCTTTTCCAGAAAGCCATATAAATAGAATCGCATGACATGTACTTTTTTGGGATCTGGCTTCTTTCATCTAGTAAGATGCATTTGAGATTCATCCATGTTGTTGCATGAATCAAGACTTCATTTCTTTTTATTGCTGAATATGGATAGTCCAGGGTTTCCCTGGTGGCTCAGTGGTAAAGAATCTGCCTGCAATGCAGGAGCTGCAGGACACGTGGGTTCCATCCTTGGGTCAGCAAGATCCTCTGGAGGAGGGCATGGCACCCACTCCAGTGTTCTGGACTGGAGAATATCATGGACTGGCAGGCTACAGTCCATAAGGTTGCAAAGAGGCAGACAGGACTGAAGCACTTAGCACGCATGGGCAGCCCATTGTATGGTTATGCCAGTTTGTTTATCCATTTACCAGTTGAAAGACACTTGGTGGGGCTTTGTGATTATTTGAATAATGTCGCTATAAACATTCACGCACAGGTTTTTGTGTTTACATAGTTTTCGTTTCTCTTGGATAAATACCTATGAGTTGGTTCAGTATGTTGAATGGTGTGTGTCTGTTTAACTTCATAAGAAACTGACAAATGGTTTTCAAAAGTGACTCTACCATTTTCAATTCAGTTGCTCAGTTGTGTCTGACTCTGCGACCCCATGGACTGCAGCACGCCAGGCTTCCCTGTCCATCACCAACTCCCAGAGGTTGCTCAAACTCATGTCCACTGAGTCGGTGATACCATCCAACCATCTCATCCTCTGTCATCCCCTTGTCCTGCCTTCAATCTTTCCCATTTTGCATCCCTTCAAAACAACGCATGTGAGTTCTAGTTGGTCCACTCAGCCAGGCCGTGGTACTGTCAGGTTATTATTATTATTGTTGGTATTTTAGCCATTCTTTTCTTTTTCTGCGTGAATCTCAGAATTTCCTGCATTGGCAGGCAGATTCTTTACCACTTGTGCCATGTGGGAAGCCCTGAGTTTCAAAATTTTACAGCCCTTCTTTCTGCTCTGCAGCCTGCTCTCTCCCCCTCCCCTACATGGGTCCCACTGAGGAACATGTGTGGTCACAATGCAGAGAAACAGAAGGACTAGGTCTCAGAATTCCCCTGGACACCAGAAAGTTCAGGACTGCAAGGTGTTTTTTTTTTTGGCCATCCCACTTTCACGCTTTGGAGAAGGAAATGGCAACCCACTCCAGAGTTCTTGCCTGGAGAATCCCAGGGACTGGGGAGCCTAGTGGGCTGCCGTCTATGGGGTCGCACAGAGTCGGACACGACTGAAGCGACTTAGCAGCAGCAACAGCAGCAGAGCATGTGGGATCTTAGTTGCCCAACCAAGGATCAAACCCCTGCATTGAAAGCATAGAGTCTTAACCACTGGGCCACCAGGACTGCAGTTTTTAGGAAGGTGTGACTGCTGGCAGGT
Source organism: Cephalophus harveyi (assembly GCA_006410635.1). Classification (NCBI taxonomy): domain Eukaryota; kingdom Metazoa; phylum Chordata; class Mammalia; order Artiodactyla; family Bovidae; genus Cephalophus; species Cephalophus harveyi. Next base: position 67,688 of record SJYT01034640.1, read on the forward strand.
ATGTCAAGGAGAAAACCAGGACAAGGGCCAAAGTGGGAGGGGCAGTGAAGGGCCTGGGGGCAGCAGTTCAAAGTGACAGGATCAGAAAGACCACCCAGCCTGTCCACTCAGGGCTGGCTGGTAGATAGAAAGTCCTCCTGGGGCCCAGGAGGAGGCCCCACTGTCTCAGCACCCTCCCCTCCCCTCCCTGCCTCCCAGCCATTTCCTTCAGAGAGAACCCAAAATCTCCTGGGATCCCCACAGGCTTGAGGGGGGGGGAGGGCGCCTGGGAACCAGAAGCCTGGCTTGGGGCCCAGCTGTGTGACACCCGAATCTTGGAGAAGGTGGCTGAGGGACCAGGCCACTGGAGCCTCCCCGGACAGCTGGGGACAGGGAGAGGCAGCTCAGGTTTCACCACTGCTGAGTGTGTCACCTGGGCCCCGACCGGGCAGCAGAATGGTGCCAGGCTCTGGCCCTTGCAGAGTGATAGCTTTCACCAAGAAAGCGCCCTCCCTTCCCTGCTCCAAGGGACCACTCTGGCCCTGACTTTGGGTCCTGAGGCCTAGAAGAAAAGAGACAAGATTCAAGTCAAGGCCCCAGGGCAGGAGCCTAGAAACTTGGTTTTGGACGGGATGCGTGGGGTGTATAGGTGTGTCTGTGATATGTGTCTGCAGCACGGGAGGGTGTCCTGGTGCAGGGGAGAGGGACAAGTAGCCTCCAAATATTTGCTTTCAGCTTATTAGTTGTGTGACCTTAGACAAGTAACTTAACTTCTTTGGGTCTTGGTTTCCCTGAACTTCTGATTCAAAGGTCTGGACTCTGATGACTTCCAAATTTCACTGAATACCACCGTCACCCGGGATTTTTAAAATAAACTACAGATTTCTAGGCCCCATCCCAGACGTAATGAGTCAGCACTTCCGGTGTTTAAAGCTTCTTCTGGTGGGTTTTGGCATGGCCAGTTAGGCACCGACTTCTCCAGAACCACGACCCTGTAGACCAGGAAGTCCAGCCTGAAGTAGTCTCTGGCAGAAGTTAGGGAGGTGGTCCAAAGAGGTGGGAGGAGCCAGAAAAGGGAAGCCAATCACTAACCAGGAGGGAGGAGGAGCCAGAGGGGGGAGCCAATCAGGAGAAGCAGATGTGTCAGATCTAGGATTCATCTTTTGAGAGAAAAGGAAGATTTAATTTGGATGAAAGGACAGCCTGGCTGGGCACCCAGAAAGAGAAGTTGCTGCGAAGAGAAACCAAAGTGCTTTGCCTGTTACTGTCGTGGTGTGACTTTCTAGCGTCAGGAAACAGTAAGAAGGGGATCACGTTTGGGGTTCAGGAGGAGAAGGACAGGGACCGAAGGGCAAAGGGGGGCACCATGCATGTCTTCCTGGAGACTCCGAGCAAGTCGAGGAGAAGCTGCCTTTGCCTGGAAGGACTCTCTAAACCCTGCAAAGCCTGAATAGCCCCGGGGAATAAACGGCTGCTTGGACCAGCTCACCCTCACGGGTACCTGACTCGGTTCAGAGGACCCAGGAGTCCTGGTTTGCTGCTTCCTGGCTTTGTGACTGTGGGCAAGTCCCTCAAGCTTTCTGACTCTGTGGCCTCATGTGTAGAATGGGAATAATAATTCCACCTGCCCAGCCCCTCGTGGCGTTACTGTGAGCACCATCTACGATAAGAGAGGTTACAGTGCTGTGTGACCGGAAGCCTGGGAGTAGCGCTAACAGAACCGCAGGAAAGACGGAATCGACCTCATTCTTCGGCCCCATCCTTGGAGGGTCTGTCCTTTAAAAAAAATGCACGCAGGCCAACTCCTGGTACAAGAATGGGAATAATAATTCCACCTGCCCAGCCCCTCATGGCGTTACTGTGAGCACCATCTACGATAAGAGAGGTTATAGTGACCGGAAGCCTGGGAGTAGCGCTAACAGAACCGCAGGAAAGATGGAATCGACCTCATTCTTCGGCCCCATCCTTGGAGGGTCTGTCCTTTAAAAAAAATGCACGCAGGCCAACTCCTGGTACATTGTTATATAGTCACAGCTCATCTCCCCTTTGACGCTCCACTTTCAAGGGTAGGGCTTCTCAGTGGTAAAAGAATCTGCCTGCCAATGCAGGAGTCGCGGGAAATGCCAATTCAATTCCTGGGTCAGGAAGATCCCCTGGAGGAGGAAATGGCTACTCACTCCAGTATTCCTGCCTGTAGAATCCCAGGGACAGAGGAACCTGGCGGGCTACAGTTCATGGGGTCGCAGAGTCGGACATGACTGAGCAATGAGCACACACACGCTTTCAGGGGTAGCAACTACTATATGAATTTGGTGTGGTCCTTCCACACTTAAAAATATTTGAGGCTATGGAAAATATACAGTATTTTGTGAGTGTGTGTGTATGGCTCATTTTACACAGTGTCACAGTGTCATATCTTTCAGCAAGATGTTTTAACTCCAGATTTTACATCTGAATTCAATTCCTGGGTCAGGAAGATCCCCTGGAGGAGGAAATGGCTACTCACTCCAGTATTCCTGCCTATAGAATCCCAGGGACAGAGGAACCTGGCGGGCTACAGTTCATGGGGTCGCAGAGTCGGACACGACTGAGCAATGAGCACACACACGCTTTCAGGGGTAACAACTACTATATGAATTTGGTGTGGTCCTTCCACACTTAAAAATATTTGAGCCTATGGAAAATATACAGTATTTTGTGAGTGTGTGTATGGCTCATTTTACACAGTGTCACAGTGTCATATCTTTCAGCAAGATGTTTTAACTCCAGATTTTACATCTGAGATCTAATTAGGTCACCCCTTTATCTGACATGCAGCGTTTCACTGCCTGTCTCTCCCACATGCCACCTGTTGCCCTGATCTTGGAAATTCCTTGTGTCTTTTCTTGTCCCAGGGCAGCCAGAGGGGCTGTCTTCAGTCATGATCCTGGCAAGGTCAGCGAGAAGCCGGAGGCTGTCAAGGGAGCCTGAGGGTGCTGGTCACCTCAGAGCATGGAGGGAGTGGCCCTGCTGCTTCATCCACAGCCGGTGGGAAGGAGAGTGAAAGTGAGCCAGAGAGAGAGAGAAGGAAAGGGAGCCTAGGCCCCTGCTGCCAGAGAAGCCCATCCTTCCGTTGTAATACCACTGGCCCTACCCCTTCAGATGAAGGTCAAGGACCTTTGTCTGAAATCAGAGCAGGAGACATACTTTGCAAAACGCAGGTTGTTGTGGTTTAGTCACTAGTTGTGTCTGACTCTTTGCAAGTCCCTGGACTGTAGCCTGCCAGGCTCCTTGGTCCATGGGATTTCCCAGGCAAGAATACGGGAGTGGGTTGCCATTTCCTATTCTAGGGGATCTTCCCGACCCAGAGACTGAACCCGAGTCTCTTGTGTCTCCTGCATTGGCAGGCAGTTTCTTTACCACTGCGCCACCTGGGAAGCCTTCTTTAATGTAAATCTCTGGCAAATGTTGGGTTTTTACTCTTACTAACAAGTTCCTAGAGGCACGGCCCTGACCAGATCACTGCGACTTCCAATTTAGACATTTTGGTATCATGTTGTGATGATTTATTCATCGATCAATATGTACTGAGCATCTACTATGTGCCAGGATGCTGGGGGAGAGAGCAGGAAACTAGCCAATGTCCCTGATCACATGAAGATCACATCCTAGTAGGGAGACAGTTAAGAAGAAAACATCACTCGGGCAATGTTCTATGCTATGGAGAAAAATCACTGGAAGAACTGATGCTGAAACTGAAGCTCCAATACTTTGGCCACCTGGTGCAAAGAACTGACTCACTGGAAAAGACCCTGATGCTGGGAAAGATTGAGGGCAGGAGAAGGGGATGAGGGAGGATGAGATGGCTGGATGGCATCACTGACTCAATGGACATGAGTTTGAGCAAACTCCGGGAGATGATGCTGGACAAGGAAGCCTGGGGTGCTGCATTCCATGGGGTCACAAAGAGTCAGAAATGCCTTAGAGACTGAACAACAATATGGAGAAAAGCAGGGGGAGATGACAGGAAAGAGGTGGGGTCGGTGGGGTCCTATTTTAGACAGAAGGGTCCATGAAGCCCCCAAAAGAGTTGGTATTTGAATGAAAACTACCATTGAGAGTGAATCGAGCATCCCAGGTGGCCAGTGGAATTCAGAAAAATTCTTCGAAGTCTCAGACTCCTGGACAAGCCAGTGGGGACACACTCTGCTCACCATCAAAATGAATTAAAAACTCATCTGGCTCAGAGCCTGTGCTGAAGTCACCTAGGCAGCAGTGGCCTCTTTCAAAGAAAAGAGTTTACCGGAAAAGAGGGCAGCAGAGCCTCCTAATGAGGACGGGGGCTTTAGAATCTTAGGCAGAGCCATTTTGAAATTGTAACTCCAACAAGATTAGGTTCATGTCTTAATTACCCTGCGCCTTGGTTTCTTCATCTGCAAATGGGGCTAACAATAGTGGCTCTCCTGTAGGGTTGCTCTAAGGATTCAGAGAAATAACCCAAGAAAAACACTTGGCCCAGTGCCTGGTGTGGAGGGAGAGTGGATAAACAGTGGCCTTTACCCACCTTGTCATTTTCTTGGCTCCTGTGGGGCTCTTTGCTTCTCACGCTCATTCTACAATTCTCTTACCTACTAGTTGCCCGGTCCTAGATGCTAGAGTACCCAGAGGAGAGACACCTGAGCTGTCCAAAGGTAGAACAAGAACTTCCCTGGTGGCCCAGTGGTTAAGAACCTGCCTTGCAATGCAGGGGATGTGGATTTGATCAGTTGGGGAACTAAGATCCCACATGCTTCGGAGCAACTAAGCCAGCTTGTTGCAACTAAGACCCAATGCAGCTAAGTAACAGAGAAGGCAATGGCACCCCACTCTAGTACTCTTGCCTGGAAAATCCCACGGATGGAGGAGCCTGGTGGGCTACAGTCCATGGGGTTGCACAGAGTTGGAAACGACTGAACAACTTCCCTTTCACTATTCACTTTCATGCACTGGAGAGGAAATGGCAACCCACTCCAGTGTTCTTGCCTGGAGAATCCCAGGGACGGGGGAGCCTGGTGGGCTGCCGTCTATGGGGT